>CM064502.1:33988496-34251974 GCA_032716605.1 Paralithodes platypus | reverse complement strand
AGTTTGAGACCTTTTGCCTATTTTTGTTGTCAACATTAGAACCTTGCGTGTCCTTTAGGTGTCGATTTTTTCCTGGCGAGCGAAAGCGAGCCTCTAATGTTAGAAGGAACCGGGCCGGGAATTTTGTCTACTGAAAAATGTACAAATTTATCTAGAAAGGGGGTCTAGGGGGTGTTTTTCTAAGCTTGATGGAGGTCTAGCGAGGAAATTAATAAATAAATATATAGACCAAACACCAAGCACTATACCCCTTAAGGGAGATAGTTCGAAGCCTGTTAAGTGCTGAACACTGAATAAAGTCGTCTAACAGTAGCCAACATACAGTTAAAAGGGCGGCACCGGTACAGAAGGGGTTGATATAAGTAACCAGGAATAGGAAACAACAGCTTCATAAACTCCTGGTAAAACAAAATTTCATTAAGTTATGGGGAGACTGACCGTTTGTTTGGTCTATTTATTCATATATTTATATATTTTTTTAGTTTCCTCCCTAGACCTCCATCAAGCTTAGAAAAACACCACCCTAGACCCCCTTTCAAGATATATTTGTACATTTTTAGATAGGAAAATGTACCGGCCGAAGGCCGGTTCCCCTTAAAATTGCAGGCTCGCTATCGCTCGCTAGGAAATAATCGACACCTAAATGGCACGAAAGGTCTTAAAATTGACAACGAAATTGGGCGAAAGGTGTTAAAATCGCCAATATAATGGGCCGAACCTCTTATAATCTCAAAACTAGTGGGCTAAACATGAGGGAGAAAGTGGTCCAGAAAATCGGCCTATGTCCCCTTAACCCCTTTCGGATCATGGCGCATTGTGATAGTTTATTCTGGCTATCATTAGACGATTTTACTTAGATCAGGAAGGGTATACATGGCAGTCCTGGGTTAATTTAGCCTTTACTCTTTTCATTCCCACAGATCATTCCTAAGCTGAATGGGCCCATAATCGTGAAAGGGTTAATGAGGATGAGAACAAGTGTTACCTGTCCCTGGAGTCAATAATGGATGTGCCGTACAGGTATATATAAGGCGGTGGAGAGAAGGGAACCCCATCATCCACACTGACGGTCTCGTAACCACAGACACCATGGCGTCCTCCACACTACACCTACTGGCAGTCTGCTCTCTGGTAAGGACAAGCGAAAGGAAAGTCCATTAATTTTAGTCTTTATTATTGTTCATATCAAAGCTAAAATTATGGTTTATAGTTCAAATTATGTCCTTGGAAGTGATACAATGGTCAAAACAAGGCTAATTCAGGTTAGTTTTCTTGTACTCCTTCTCATATTAATTTAAAGTCTTCAAAACAAATTGCTCCGGTTTGACACTCTGCTTCCATCAGTGTAGTTCACAAGTCCGAATGGTTACGGAACTCATAACGTGATTCTATATTATATCCAGGGAGTTTATTCTATTTAATGTATTAACAGTATTGTGAGATAAACTCTAAGACAAGAAATATACAATCCCTTTACAGTATATAATCAACATTGTATGAGATCAAAATAATACACAATAATGTACTATAATACATTTCATATACAATAGTTGTGTATAGAGGTGGACCGGATATTGATTTCTTGATATTTGCGGATGCGGATGTAGAGACGGATATTTATTTTCAGTATTTGCGGATGCGGATGCGGATGCGGATAGTTTTAGCCCTCAAGAGTTTTAGCCACAGATAATGGAAATTTTAAGATACTAAAACATTTGAGACAAAAATATATTATAAGTAGAGGAAGCATGAGTATATGAACTATATTATTCTACAATTTCAATTATCTGTGTTACCAGGGTGCGGGACGAGGACCCGTAAAGCTATAAATTGTTTGATAGACAACAAATAGGATATATTAAAGGAAAGGGAACGGCAATGTAACATTGAACACCACACATTTGTTACGAAAAAGCTCCCAAGAATTAAATGTTTTAGTAGTCCTTTACTGGCAATACTTCGTATTGAACGTGTACACGTGAGAGAGGAGGAAGGAGGGAGAGGAAAGTAACTGTACTAACCTAGTCCTACTATCTAGGCATATAATAGTTATATTTATTATTGATTGCTTAATTTTGATAAACATAAATATATTTCAATATTAGCCCTATTTACTTCTTAACCCTCTGAGGATCCATGAAAAGGACCATGATGCACTTCTTTTGTTTTGTTCTCGGACTATTATTAGACGATTTTTTTTCAGATTAGGAAGGGTATATGGAAGTCAGAGGGTTGATTGGGATAGTCTTTAGTTCTTTACCCTTTTAATACCCACATATCCTTCCTAAGCAGTATAAAATCGTCAAATGAAGTAATGATAGCAAAAATAAACTGCTAAAACGTGTCAGAGCTTCAAGGGGTTAATAGTTAATTAGTTATTCTGTAAAAGTGTAAATATAATAAGTTTTTATGACTTATTAGTTACGAAAATATCCGCACTATTGGATGCGGATGTACAAAATGATGCAGATATCCGCGGATGCGGATACGGATATCCGGTTCACCTCTATAATGTGTATATATATAGTACTGTATACATAACCAGTCTTGCTAAGGCACTCTCCCAGAAGCTGGGCGTGCTCAACCACCTCAAGGGATTCTTTACCCCTGCACAGTTCTTGCTCTGTACAGGGGCACAGTGCGTCCTTGTATTGAGTATTTTTTCATATCTGTGGGGAGGATCCTCTCACACTGTACTCCTAGACAAAGTAGAAATGAAGGCCTTTCGTATAATTAATTCCCGTCCACTCACTGACTTTCGTATAATTAATTCCCGTCCACTCACCAACTCTCTACAATCTCTCTCTCTTCGCCGCAATGTTACATCTCTCTCGCTATTCTATCGCTACTACAATAATCAGTGTTCCTCAGAGCTCTCCCAGTGCATACCACCTCCTCTACGTAGGGTACGTGGTACCCGTCTTACAACACAATCCCACCCCAACTCTCCAACCCAAGATTGAAATGTTGCACTGTCTTTCATCTATTCAACAGCTGAACTCTGGAACTCTTTCCCAGAACCAGTCTTTCCCTCTTCCTATGACTTAAATTGCTTCAAACTCCGTGTGCTCAGGCATTTTGGCTCGAACGTCCATTGATGTTGGCCCTTTCATTCTTTCAGCGTTGGGTGAGGCACTTGAAACAGGCAGTTCTGCTTTTTGTCTCCTTTACTCACATAGAAAACAAATATAAAGATATATTGAAAATATAATTACACAGCATTTTCACAGTTATTTATTTTCTTATGTATATTTGCAATTTTCCGTGTAGTTTTTCTATCACTAGGTGGGTGTTCAGACATTAAATCATCATGTCTTTCCATATGTGTTGTTTATTTTCGACGTTTCGCTTACAATGTGGCATCTTCAGGATATAATGTTCAGTTACATTGTCAATATTCAAAATCTGTAAACAAGTTAAAATTAATATCAATAAAATTACACACAAATCAAATGTCAATAACACGATAGACGCGTGTATAATAACCGAGTAGTTCACGGTATGAAAGTCAAAAGTGAACTGACATGATATATTATTTTATAGTCTCAGGACCATATGAACGAAGATGCCACATTGTAGGCGAAACGTCGAAAATAAACAATAAATATGGAAAGACTTGGTGATTTAATGTTGGAACACCCACCTAGTGATAGAAAAACTATAAGGAAAATTGAAAATATACATAAGAAAATTAATAACTGAAAATGCTGTCATATTCAACAATCTGTAGATTCAATAGTTGGACACTGTGCCTCACTATCTGGCAGTTAGACATTTGGCTTTTCGCCACTGTCTCGTCATCTCAAAAGCATTCACCGAATCACACCCTCCGTGCTACCTAGGGATCTTATTACTAGGTACAGTCGGATACCATAGTCTCTAGCCCACTCATAGATATTCGTGGACTTCAACTATTTCTAATTATGGAAGTATGTATCGGGAAACAACTTTACGAACACAATTTCCTTTACATCAACTACAAATTCATATATACTATTTATTGATAAGCAAGTTTTAAACAAAAATCAATCCAGATAGTTATAATTGCATAAAGAAAAACAAAGGCGGTCCGCAAATTCTTATGAGTGGGTTAGAGACTATGGTATCCGAGTGTACTTTCTAACACTATATATAATTTGGATATAGTTATTTTCATAAAATGCTAATGTGCTGGAAACAGCAAGGGTGTGTCTACACTATGAGGTAAGAGACTGAAAGTAGAGCACAAACGCTATCGCAAGAGTATCTTAACTTATTTAACATTTCGATTTATAAACCTGTGACTAGCACAATAACAAGGCCAGTCCACCATGCATCTCTACGTTAGGCTAATCTTAAAAATCCTTACACTCGGAAAAATACCAAAAAAAACTGCACAATTACCTGTAACGCCAGCTAAAGCTTTGTCAAGATTTGACTGAATATTTGTTATTTGGCCAACGTCCCTTGATGGTAATTCGTTTTTCAATGTGTCTTGTCCTACCTATCACTATATTTAAAAAAACAAAACAAATATATACACAAACAATACAAATATATTATGGTAAAATGTTCTTACTAATAATAAGAGTATAATGATCAGGCTTTACTCCTCCCAACTATTATTTTTTGCAGATAATTTGGAGTAGCACCTTCGCCCTCCACATTGAACCCAGGTCAGTACAGCACATTAACCCCTTCATCCCCATTACGTAATTTTCAACATATTCTGGTTACGATTAGACGATTTTCTTCAGTTTGTAATCTACCTCAACGACTCAAATTGGTAAGTACGATCTCAATAAACCCTTTTACTAGCATAGATCTTTCTTAAGCTGCATACAATAATTTAATCCTATCCTGAATCAAAGGTAAAAAGGCGTCATGGTGCTGAGAGGGTTAATTCAGTCCAATGGCTATCCTGAAGCGGGCTGCCGATGATTGGGTAGGGTGGAAATATGACAATTAGCTATAATGTTTTACCTAGGCTGATTATTACTGTATAAATGAACACTAAGCACAATAGTCCTTATAAGATTATAACAAGTCTAAATACCTGCAGCTTGTCAACGTTAAAGACTTAGGAGAAAAAACACACACTGGCAGACGAAAAACAATGATTCCAAACAGTTTTGATGCCAGTTTGTTTGATGTTATTGCTGTTCCCCAGGCTGTCTGGCCGAGCAGCCTCAAGGTCCCGAGCAAGGCCAAGGCCATTACCGAGCGCCCCCACAAAACCCCCCCTGCTTACCACTAATAAAGCCCAGTTGACCTAAGCCACTCCAAGGCAGGGAGCTGAGGAGGGTGCGGAAACGCCCGGGAAACCAAAGCCCCACCAAAGGTCCTGTGCCCCTCAGTAATTATGAAGGGAAAGTTGGTGCCAGTTGTCACCGATAATGTTTGGAATAAACACATTTTGTTTGTCAATGTGCTGATTATCACGCCAGTGTGAGCATCCTGCCGTTATTTTACTCATACATCATTCAATATCGCTATTTAGGCTATCATTAGTCGATCTTATATAGTTAAAAAAGACCTATAGGAATCTAAGGGTTATGTCTATTTCAAATAACCCTTTACCTAACATGTCTACTGATAGCTGAGTAAAAGGAAGGAATATGTCAGTGTATAATATAAAGGAAGGAATATGTCAGGATGACACAGGATGAGATCTGTGCAGCATGTGAGGAGGTGTGTGGAGTGAGGAGAAGAGGGAGGGGAGTGAAAGGTACAGCATGGTGGACAGAAGAGGTAAGAATAGCTGTGGAAGAAAAGAAGAAAGCATATAGAGAGTGGTTGGGTAGTAGAGGGAATGAAGATTCCGAGAGACAGAAACGAGCGAGGTACGTGGAGAGTAAGAGGGTGGTGAAGAGAGTAGTGAAGGAAAGTAAGAGAAGAGTAGATGAGGAATTTGGAAGGAATCTGAGTGTAAAATGGAGGGAGAGTAAGAAACTGTTCTGGAAAGAAGTCAAGAAAGTTAGGGAAGGTAGCAAGGGAAACAGTAAGGGTGTGAAAGATAAGAATGGGATAATGCTAGCCGAGAAGCAAGAGAGAGTCGAAAGATGGAGGGAGTACTTCAGTGAGTTGCTAAATGAAAGGAATGAAGAGCCAGCAAACATAGCTGGATATGGTATGGGAGGGAGAAGAAGAGAAGTAGTGGAGGAGGAGGTGGGGATCAGGAGCTCAGAAGTGTGGGAAGCCATGAAAAGAGTGAAGTTGGGGAAAGCACCAGGAACAGATGGAGTGTGTGGGGAAATGTTGAGGTATGGTGGTGAGATAGTGATAGAATGGGTATGGAAAATGTGCAAACTAGCATGGGAGAAGGGGAGTGCACCCGATGACTGGAAGACTGGCATAATAGTCCCCCTATATAAGGGCAAAGGGGAAAGAGGAGTGTGTGGTAACCACCGAGGAATATGTCTTCTAAGCGTAGTAGGGAAGGTATACAGTAGGGTAGTGATTGAGAGAGTGAGAGTGAGAACGGAGAAATGGATAGGCGACGAGCAGGGAGGTTTTAGGAAGGGAAGAGGATGTGTAGATCAGATTTTTACCCTGAATTGTGTTGTGGAGAAGTATCTGGAGAAGAAACAAAAGGTGTATGTTGCCTTTATGGACTTGGAGAAGGCCTATGACAGAGTGGATAGAGAAGGTTTGTGGAAAGTACTTAGAATATACGGAGTAGAGGGCAAGTTGCTGAAAGCAGTGAAGAGCATGTATGAGGGTGCAAAGGCGGCAGTACGTGTGGAGAGTGAGCAGAGCGAGTTCTTTGACCTGAATGTTGGTTTGAAACAGGGGTGTGTGATGTCCCCGTGGTTGTTTACTGTATATATGGATGGAGTTATGAAAGAAATACTATCAAGAGCAGTGGATGTTGGTGTATCGCTGAAAAGTGAGGGAATTGAGTGGAAGCTACCTATACTGCTGTTTGCGGATGATACAGTTCTGATGAGTGATAATGAATGGGAGTTGCAGGGTCTGGTAAATGAGTTTGGAACAGTGTGCGAAAAACGGAATTTGAAGGTAAATACGGGGAAGAGCAAGGTTATGGTCTTCGAAAGGGGTGAAGTCACAGAGTGTGAGGTGAAGCTGAACGGTCAGGCTATGGAGATCGTCAACTCTTTTAAGTATCTGGGCAGTGTGTTGAGTAAAGATGGGACTATGGATGAAGAGGTGTGGGAGAGGGTACAACAGGGGAAGAGGGTTGTAGGAGCACTAAAAGCAGTAACAAGAAATAGGGTGGTCAGTATGGAAGTGAAGAAGTCCTTGCATGACAGTGTGGTAATCCCGACACTGACTTACGGAAGCGAAGCATGGACGTTGGTTGAGAGACTCAGACCAAGAGTGAGAGCAGTGGAAATGAATTACTTAAGGAGTGCGTGCGGAGTTACATGGAGGGATAGACAGACTAATGAGGAAGTAAGAAGGAGGTGTGGTGTGGAGGTAGATGTGCTGGAAAGTGTGAAAAGGAACAACTTGAGATGGTTCGGCCATATGGAACGTATGGAAAGCGAGAGAATGACTAAGAGGGTGTACGAGAGCGAGGTGGAGGGACAGAGGGGGAGAGGTAGACCGAATATGAGGTGGAAGGATGGAGTGAGGAACTACATGAACGAAGGCGGTGCTGGTTGGGGGGAGGGGCGTCGACTGACTGGGGACAGAGGTGCATGGGGGCGGTTCGTTCGTGGCCACCCCTTCGGGGATCACGGCGTCAGGCAATAGATAGATAGATAGAATATGTCAGTGTATAATATAAAGGAAGGCATATGTCAGTGTATAATATAAAGGAAGGCATATGTCAGTGTATAATATAAAGGAAGGAATATGTCAGTGTATAATATAAAGGAAGGAATATGTCAGTGTATAATATAAAGGAAGGAATATGTCAGTGTATAATATAAAGGAAGGCATATGTCAGTGTATAATATAAAGGAAGGCATATGTCAGTGTATAATATAAAGGAAGGAATATGTCAGTGTATAATATAAAGGAAGGAATATGTCAGTGTATAATATAAAGGAAGGAATATGTCAGTGTATAATATAAAGGAAGGAATATGTCAGTGTATAATATAAAGGAAGGCATATGTCAGTGTATAATATAAAGGAAGGAATATGTCAGTGTATAATATAAAGGAAGGAATATGTCAGTGTATAATATAAAGGAAGGAATATGTCAGTGTATAATATAAAGGAAGGAATATGTCAGTGTATAATATAAAGTAAATATAACTAAGAGCAAAATAAATTAAGCAAATATGTAATTACATACACTCTTCAGTCACTCGCAATATTTGATGTACTTATTACCTTTATTAAGGGGAGGCTGGCCGTTTGTTTGGTCTATTAATTAATTTATTCATATTTTTTTTTAGTTTCCTCCCTAGACCTCCATTAAGCTTAGAAAAACACCCCCTAGACCCCCCTTCAAGATACATTTGTAAATTTTTCGGTAGAAAAATGTCCCGCCCGAAGGCCGGTTCCTCTTAAAATTGCAGGCTCGCTAATGCTCGCCAGGAAATAATCAACACATAAATGGCACGAAAGGTCTTAAAATTGACAACGAAATGGGGCGAAAGTTGTTAAAATCGCCAAACTAATGGGCCGAACGTCTTATAATCTCAAAACTAGTGGGGCTAAACATTAGGGAGAAGGGAGTCCAGAAAAACGATCTGCCTCCCCTTAACCCAAGAACGACAACGTTCCTTCCAGAAGGTTTTACTGGTTAAATGCGATGTTCCTTCGGGAAAATGGCACTTAAAAAAATAAAAAAATGCCCTTGTGCCGGTGAAATGGAAGCAATATGTGATTATGTGGCATGTCTCCTTACCCCCACCTCCTGTCATTCCATTACATGTGTTTCCCCCCCCCCCCCCCCCCGCTGCCTTTCTTTTATGTGATTATTAATTTTAGATGCCTTTTCTTACATTTTAGAGTCCACTGAAGATGACATAAGCTATTTCGAAACATTTGGCAGAAATAAAGACAATGTTGTTTACTGCGAATTTGGTTATCCTGTTCTTACTATATATATATATATATATATATATATATATATATATATATATATATATATATATATATATATATATATATATATATATATATATATAAATACCATTGTCGACTACCAAGACTATTTGCAATTATTATTGTTATACCATGAATACGTCAATCCCTAGAATGTTTCCTTTATTCACTCTATCCACACAGCGAGATCTTTGTGAATGATCTGGCTCGGTCCATTACCCGTCCGCCCAACGCCACAGGCCACATCATTCCCAAAGATCACCAGGATAGTGAGTTGAAGGATGTGGCCCAGACTGTGAAGCGCCTGCCCAATGATACAGGCCACATTATACCCAAAGATCAACAGGATAGTGAACTCATGAACGGTACAGCCACAAGATTAAGGGGAGGGAGACCGTTTTTCTGGACCCCCTTCTTCCTCATGCTTTCCTCCAATAGTTTTCAGATTTGATGAATTTAGGCCCATTAGTTTAGCGATTTTAACACCTTTCGCCCTATTTTGTTGTCAATTTTAAGACCTTTCGTGCCATTTAGGTGTCGATTATTTCCTAGCGAGCGAAAGCGAGCCTTCAATTTTAAGAGGAATCGGCCTTCGGCCGGGACATTTTTCTACCGAAAAATTTACAAATTTATCTTGAAGGGAGATATAGGGGGTGTTTTTCTAAGCTTGATGGAGGTCTAGGGAGGAAACTAAAAAAATACATTAATAAATTAATTAATAGACCAAACAAACGGCCAGTCTCCCCTTAAGAGGTTCAGTTTTGTTTTGAATGAAGCAATAATTAACCAACATGTCTTCCATGCTGCTCCCTCTAATCTTGATTCAGTTGATCAAGGGTTTAAGGTGAGATGGTTCACTTTGTGGGCGATTTTTGCATGTATTCATAATTTTTCTAGTTTCCTCCCTAAACCTCCATCAAATTTAGAAAAACATCCATTAGATCCCCTTTCTAGATTAATTTGTACATTTTTCGGTAGAAAAATTTCCCGGCCGAAGGCCGGCTCTTCCAACATTACAGGCTCACTATCGTTCGCCAGGGAAAAAATCGACGCCTAAATAGCACGATAGGTCTAAATATTGACTACGAAATGGGGCAAAAGGTGTTAAAATCGTCAAATTAATGGGCCAAATGTCTTAAAATCTCAAAACTAATGGGGCTAATCACGAGGGAGAAAGTTTTCCAGAAAACCGGCCCATGTCCCCTTAAGAGGTTCATTTTTGTTCTGAATGAAGCAATGATTAACCAACATGTCTTCCATGCTGTTCCCTCTAATCTTGATTCAATTGATCAAGGGTTTAAGCTTTGAATATCCTTGGTTGTGACCACTAACTCTCTCTCACACATACCCACATACACTCACACACACCCTCATACATTCAAACACACACTCATACACACACAAACAAACTCTCACACACGCACACACACACAAAAACTCACCCATACACACACACACACACAAACTCTCTCACACACTCACATACAAACACACACACACACACACACACACACAACAACTCTCACACGCACACACACACCTCCAGATTTTCTCCATCCCTTTATTTGTGATAGGGGATTAAGGGGAGATGGTTGATTTTTCTGGCCCCCTTCTCCCTCATGTTTAGCCCCATTAGGGACACAATGCCTAGTGAGTTAATTGCTCAATAGGTGGCATTCCGAGAGTGAAGGTCCGAGTCTAGAAGATGAGACAGTGAAGCACTGGAGCGAGTTGGCTTCAGAGATGGGGCTGCTTCAAGCCGTGAGTGAGCAACTAAGCCCCATGCACCCTGCGAAGGCACGATGGCGGGAGGGTCTGTACGCAGCCGCATACCTTACCCCAGGCCCCGCCCACTGCCGAAAATGTACAAATATTATATTATATTAGATTAGATTAGATTAACCTAACTTAACTTAACCTAACCTAACCTAACCTAACCCTAATATAATACAATATAATATAACATAATACAAATAACAAAACAAAAATATAAAAATATACTAAACTTCGAGTGGGACCGAACGCTGAATTTCTAGATGCCAGAAGGGTTTATTTAAACGCTGGGAACGGGGGGTGGGGCCAAGGGAGGCTTACA
Organism: Paralithodes platypus; assembly: GCA_032716605.1. Classification (NCBI taxonomy): domain Eukaryota; kingdom Metazoa; phylum Arthropoda; class Malacostraca; order Decapoda; family Lithodidae; genus Paralithodes; species Paralithodes platypus. Next base: position 34,240,874 of record CM064502.1, on the reverse strand, counting down.
TTTTCGCCCATGCGTAGAGGGTAAGGTATGCGGCTGCGTACATCCCCTCCCCAAGATGGCAGGGTCTGGTTGCAGCTAAAAGTACTTCACATGTCTCACCCCCTAGACTGGAATGAGACCTCACGGGCTTCACCGTTCAATGTAGAACGGTTAAATGTACAGGCTCTCAGCCTATGCCCGAGAGGGAGTAGTTGGAATATAGAAAACAAAAAATTAAGTTAGGTATGGATGAAAAGATAATGTAAAACTATGGTTATTATTTACATTTTATACATCTATCCTTTCACACACACAACACAACATAATTATACTTATCTATAGAGAGATAGTTTTCCAAGGCATCACACAGACTCAGGAAGACCCATGGTGATGTCTTGGTGTAGTAGAAGCCAGACGTGAACTGCTCTTGATAAGATCGTCTTTCCTATCGTTGGTATAGTCATTAAGGGGAGACTGACCGTTTGTTTGGTCTATTAATTCATTTATTCATATGTTTTTTTATTTTCTCCTTAAACCTCCATCAAGCTTAGAAAAACACCCCCTAGATAAATTTGTACATTTTTCGGTAGAAACATTTCCCGGCCGAAGGCCGGTTCCTCTTAAAATTGCAGGCTCGCTTTCGCTCGCCAGGAAATAATCGACTCCTAAATGGCGCGAACGGTCTTAAATTTGACAATTAAATGGGGTGAAAGGTGTTAAAATCGCCAAACTAATGGGCCGAATGTCTTATAATCTCAAAACTAGTGGGGCTAAACATTAGGGAGAAGGGGGTCCAGAAAAACGGTCTGCCTCTCCTTAAACTTGTCATACAGTACCGAGCTACAACTACTCTCACTACAAGAGAGTTAACTCAAGCAAGTTAACTCAGAAATAATAACAATATAGAATCCTTCATTACAGTGTACACATTAAGATTAGTAAAACCAAAACATATATCTTAATGAAGCAAAATTATCATACGTCAACCAGCGAATTGACTACTTGCGAGTTTCAGGCTATAAGGAAGTTCGGCCTGTAAACATCGATATTAAACACAAATACAGTAATTATGTAGGTTTCTGATGGATAAATAGTATGTTGAATTTGGTTTTATGTATTTATAACACTAATAAAACCGTATTATAGCTGGTTATTCTGCTAAATATCGATGTCTACAGCTCCAACTTCCTTTTAGCTTGAAACTCGTAAGTTGTCAATTACCAGCACTGGGGTAGATAAAAAAGGTTAGAAGGAAGGAGAGGAAACTGGTTATTTTCTCGCGCGAACTACGGGTAGCAGCACTATCGTGGGGCATAATATTATAAGTAAAAGGCCCCAGTGGTTATTCCTTATTAAACACTCCTTGAAATCTGCGCGCCTGGCTTGTCTGCAGTGTTACCACAGGTAGGGAATGTCCGCATAATGAAGGGGCGTTAGATTAATTAAAGAGGGAACGCCTAGGAGTGAATTAATGTGGGTAAAAACACTTGTGAATTATTTAAAATAAAATAGATATATATATACTGTAGAAGGAAAAGGAAAACAAATAAGTATAAATATACAATATAAAAAATACTTATATATGATGCAAGCTGTATAATTCCAAGCAACACAACACGAATGAAAATTTAATTTTGAGTATATATTATTAGGTACATGTTATGTAGATGTTAATTTGTAAAGTTGCACTAAAACGACATTTAGACGAAATACGTACTTAGGGTATACTTATGACATCTAGGGATATTTTATCCCAGCCTGTTTGACGTTGGCAACTCCCCAATCTAACAAAAACAATGGCGGGGGGGGGGGGGGGGGGGGTAGAGGAGGAAGGGGGGGGGTAGAGGAGACTTGGCTGTGAACCTCCTCATAATGACGACAATTATACGATGATTTGGCATTTACAGTAGCCTCTACTTATGTCTATTGAAATTTGTCATGTTTACAGAGTCTCTGGATAGCGCAGAATTGATTATTCATAGCCTTATTAGTACAAGGTAGGGATTATTACAAATTAATAGGGATCCTCCCATTTTCCTTTTGCTTGCATCATATATTAGTATTATATATATTGTATATGTATACTTATCTTTTTCCTCCTGCTTTTATATATCTATTATATTTTATATAATTTACAAGTGTTTTTACCTACATTCATTCACTCTTAAAGGCATTCCCTCTTTAATCTAACGCCCCATGATTATGCGGACGTTTCCCTAACTGTGGCAACACTTCAGACAAGCCAGGCGCGCAGATATCAAGGATTATTTAATAAGGAATAACCACTGGGGCCTTTTGCTTTTAATATTATGCCCCACGATAGTGCTGCTACCCCTAGGACGCACGAAAAAATGACCGTGCGACGTCACACTTTTACATCTTTCCTTCTATCCATTTTAGGGTAGGTAGGGTTAGACAGAAAGAGATGGGGAGATTGGCGTCAGAGCTGCCGGCTGTAATTGCCTGGGGCAAAAGACGCCTGGCTACAGAACACCATAAGACAATAGTATGTTCCCAGAAATTTCTCATTGCGTACATATGTAAAAGTGAACAGCCAAATAATCCCACTAGTAGTTAGTTAAATCGACCCCACCACCAATTAGGTAAATTAAGGCAATACATAACATTATACACACATAATTATGATAACCTGCTGTCCTCCCCAGCTCGCCACACCCGTTGTGGCACCACCTTCACGCTGAGCGCTGGAGACACACAGACCATCAAGTCCAAGAATTATCCCAGGAAATATCCCAACAACCACAAATGTACCTGGGAAATCGAGGTAATGAGTCGTAATCATCACTGGAATATGAAATTATGCGAATATATGCGTTTTGGGTTATCATTTCATATCTTCTTGTTATTATTATTATTATTTTTGTTGAGTGTTAGTGTTTACTGTTGTTGTTGTTGTTGTCAGTCCCTAAGCTGCCTGGCAGAACAGCCCCAAGTCCCTAAGGAAGGCCATGGCCACGATCGGGCTTTCCAACAGGGCTCTCAAGGAGTGTAGATTATGTTGTTGGCATAAGTGATTGTGTGGAATGCAGTCTTCTATGATGCGTTTAATAGTATGGGGTGCTGTGTTACATCCTGGGCAGGCATCACCAACGGAAACATCCAGTCTCTTCTGATAGCTCAGAAGAGCTGGATGTGTGCCCATATCTCAGTCTGGCCAGGTGGACTCTGTCATCGCGAGGAAAGGAGGACTCAGAAGGATGGGTTTTGGGAGGTCGTGCATGCAGCTGCGTGTTGTATTTGAGTGACTGGATGGAACTGCTAGTGATATGAGTATGGAAGCTGGTTTGGGATGGGCAGGGAGGGAGAAATTACGGTATTTGTGTGTGATACAGTGTGCTGGGTGTTGTTTTAATATTCCTTGGTATCTGTGGCTGTGCTGCCATGTAGTGTAGTTGGTGGTGTTCGTTTGTGAAGGCTGCAGCCAGGAATTGAGTGCCTCTCATGTCCAGGTAGTCTTTAACTTTGAGGACTTTGGTTTCTTGATGTACGTGATCTGTAAGTGTAGTAGCTGTGCAGCCTGTGATGACTTTTAGGGCTTTGTTTTTAATAATCTGAAAGATCTTGTGATGTGTTTCAACTAAGTTAGAAGCCCAGGCAGGACTTGCAAATCCATCACCGATTTTATGTATGTATTGTTTGTATACTGTGGTGGTAATTTCTTTGTTGTGTCAAAATTTTGTGTGGGCAAGTGATATGTGATTGTGTTGTTTGAATGCCATTAGAGTATCATATGTTACTCCTAGGATTTTGTGTGTATGTTAGGGTGGTGTTTATGGTAAGGTGGGGGGGGGGGGGGTTAGTATTCGGCTGTCCAGCTTGTGAGGAGGGTTACAGTGGATTTGGCTGGGGCTAATTTGAGTCTGTTTGTAGTGCACCAGTCATGTAGTGTGTTGAGATAGGGTTGAAGGAGAAGTGTTGCTCTGTGTGGGTCTTGCTGTGTGCATGTGTTATGTCATCTGCGTAGGAAGCTATATTTATTTGGGGTGCGTGGGGTGAGGGTATATCATGCATGAATAGATTGAAGAGTGCGGGCGACAGGACGAATCCTTGTGGGACTTTGTTTGTGAAGTTTCTGATGTTAGACGACTGACTGGCAAATGATACGTGTACACATCTGCCTGCTAGGTAAATGGCCAGCCACCTTTTTGTATTGTTGTGCATATGTGTGTCTTAGATTTTGTTTGTTAGATTGTGGTAGGGGATGGCATCGAAGGCTTTACTAATGTCAAGTGCGGCAAGTAGTGATCTTTGTGGTGGTCTGGCTGAGTTGATGCCGTCTAAAACTCTTAGTCTGAGGTTTGTACGAAGACTTTGTAGAGAGCAGTGGCCTGAAGCCATGTTGTGTTGGAGCAAGAGGTAGAGCGTATGTGGTCAGTTGTAGTATAAGGCGGTCTGAAACTTTGGAGGAGGTGCAAAGGAGTGTGATGAGCGGAGTGAGGATTGAAGCGTGGGGTCTTTGTTGGGTTTTGGGAAAGTAATGATGACCCCATGCTTCCAGATGTCTGGTGTTATGGTGTGTGAATACACGAATTAACTTAATATTAACTACACATTTGTATTTAGAACAGTACTTATAAAATGACTGTGGTTATAAAATTATGCATAACATGGTAAAACATTGCAAAATTCGATTTAATGTTTTCCATTAGCAGAATATATCTACCCTTATAAAGTGAACTGATATTGCTATACTAATTAGACGGAACACACAAATCCGCAATACAGTTTTGTGGAATATATTTGTGAAGACATGTGCATATTTTGGTAACACTTTACTATGAACTTCTTTACCTCAGACCGACTCTACTGCTACTGTTCTCATTTTCACCTGTACAACATTTAAAGTGAAATGGTCAAAGTCATGCAAGAAAGACTATCTTCAACTTCAAGACGGACACAAGATAAACGCAAAGTAAGTTGATGAATAACCTTACTTATCAATAGTTACTAAAGCAACATACAGTTTATTAGTCAGTTGAAGTACTAAACACAAATAACATGTTTTCCTTCACATGCTGATCAATGTATATTGTTACATGAAGTGCTATATTAATTGTAAAGACTATAATTATATATATATGTATAAATACTATATATATAATGTATACATATACATATATATATATATTGAGTATATATCACAAATACACGTGAGCCACTAAATGTTTCTAATCTCTCAGTGGGGTTCGAACCGTCGACCGTCAGGACGATAGCCGACGCTTTAATCCGACTGCCGTGGTGTAGTTGATTAAAGCGTCGGCTATCGTCCAGACAGTCGACGTGTCGAACCCCACTGAGAGATTAGAAACATATATATATATATGTATATATATATATATATATACTGTATATTATATACTTTTATACTGTATATATATATACCGGTATATATATATATATATTTTTTTTTTTTCTTCTATATTCCAACTACTCCCTCTCGGGGATAGGCTGATAGCCTTTACACTCTACCGCTGAACACGGTGAGGCCCGTGAGGTCTTGCTCCAGTCTAGGGAGTGAGACATGCGAAGCTTCAAGGTTCGAAGCAACTCCATCTTCTGAAGCTGATCCGCCTCTGTGCTTCACAGTCTCATCCCCCAGACTCGGACCCTCACTCTCAGAATGCCACCTATTGAGCAATTAACTCACTAGGCATTGCTGTAGCATATTTTTGAATATGGGAATATTCATACAATGCTATTTAACCCTTCTTTAGCGGCCTATGCGGTTTATTTATATGTACCGCCCAGCGGGGTGTTTTTAGCCAAAATAGGGCTGTTTACGTGATCATTTTCATGCCTAAATAAGACCCAGAACGTAAAACAAGTATCTATCCCTGAAAGGGCATAAACAGAGCTTTCGAATGACACCATAACGATCCTTTTATGATGGCTAGTTTTCTTGCAATAACCGTGCAACGCGAGTGCAAAAAGCAGGTAATTAGCCACTTTCCCGATACAATTCCGTATATAGCGAGTGAGAGAGGGAGGAGGGAGCTGAGATTCGTGTCAGTAGGTTCGCCGCGGTGGTCTGGAGCAGTCATACGCTCGCTAGTCTCCTGCCACCACTTGTCTCTCTCTCTCAGCAACATTACGTGCTGAAATTGCCACTCGACCTATGTCGAGCGCCGCCACATAGTCCAGCTTTATTAAATACGACTTATTTGGTGAGCCGCTTTTTAAGGGTTAATCGGGGAACAATGAGGGTATTTATTTGGCATTTCGGTGTGCTGTGGTAATGCACTGATACTAGGTACAGCACAAATTCCATCCCAATAATATCTTCCCATTGACATATTGGGATTCGAACCCGGGTACATTGGATTACCAGTCCAGTGGCAAGACCACTCCGCCACACCTCCCCTATACCTCCCCTATATACAGTATAAATATATATATATATATATATATATGTATATCATTCTGTTGTTCTTGTTGTTCCTCAGACTGCCTGGCCGAACAGCCCCAAGACCCCGAGCAAGGCCAAGGCCATAACTGTGCAGCCACACAGAACCCTTCCTGCCTACCACAATAAAGCCTGGGTGACCGAAGCCACACCATGGCGGGGAGCTGAGAAGGGTGCGGAAACGACCGGGAAACCAAAGCCCCACCCAGGGCCCTGTGCCCCTCAGCAATTATGAAGAGAAAGTTGAGGGGCAAAGGAAAAATGTGACGCTTTGGCTTCCAATCTTGGTAGATTGAGAGGTCAATCCACAGAAGAGACGCCGTCACACGAGATCTAGAAATTATATAAGTAAAAGGAACAGTCAGAGTAAGCTATGGGTATGGTAGAGATCGCTCAGTTCTCACTCTGATAGACCAGCCCATCACCAAATATATCATTCTGTTACTATGTCTGCCGAATGGTTTCCATCTTAAAGTGATTCACCTTTATATTTTATGTTCATTACCTTTTGTTAATTTAAATACTTGGCCAGGATAATTGTACCCGTGTGACGTTAACCACTCCGTTAGAACCGCATGGCTTGTCCTACAGTGACCCGCTAGGATCGCCAGGGCAGTGGATGGGGCTACAGTTTATGTATTAGAGTGTGCTTTATTTCATATGAAAGCTTGTGTCATGGGCAGTCCAGAAAGGCTTTTTGTTTTCACCCATGTCAAGGCTTTATATATTTAATTGTAAAGTATATGTTTTATCCTTAACTAGTAATGATAAGATCAGAGAGAGAGAGAGAGAGTAGAACAGAGTGAGAGGGGGCGCGTAGTGTTTTTGCCCTGCTCGATGACTTCACAGCTGGCTGGCCTCGTGGGGATTGGTTGAGGGAGTTCTTTACCATGCTTGGTGACGTAATGTTTTGCTAGCTACTTTGGTAGTGGCTAAAGGACTTGTAACCGCTTTTTTCCCACGCGGCTCGAGCTGGTGCGAGTATATATACAGTTCCTCGCCACTCTCTCCCTCAGATCTGGTTTCTAGAACGCACCCATCTTTTTCCCTTGCTACCTGTCACCTGCTCTGTACCTGAGAATCTTTTCCTCTGCCTATCTCTCTCATTTTCCATATCTTTCACCACCTTTTATTAACATTATATCCCCTCTGGTTAACTCTGCAAAATCAGCTTCATGCTGGCCAGTTGTATTGTGCGTTAAGGTCTGATATAACCCATGTATGTTAGTTGTTAAGATAAGTGGATCACGAAGCATTGGTTGGCATTTATATTGTTTAAGTACTGCATCCTTTAATTATTAGTGTTCTGCTGGATTAGATAATGCTAGACTAGGAGTCTGATATTATAAGGTATTGTTTCCTATGAGTGCTGGCTTTAGTTAAAAGCTGCACGACATACCTGAGAACTGGAGTTGATTGAGTAAATTCTAGTCTGTGTGCCATTGAGAATAGAGCATGCACGAATGAGGGCTTTTTGCCTATACCATTCTGCACTGTTCTAGTCTCGATTGTTTGTCTTTGAGGTACGCCAGGAGAACGCTTAATACTTCGGTATTAAGGTTTCTCAAGAGAGCTACCCTTCATTATAACGTAATATTTGACGCACAGACTTGAGATTTGCACTAGGCTATGCGGCATGCCATGCGCACCAGTATCTCGTATCATTGACTCTAGCTAGACTTTATCAATCATAGTAGACATTAAGTATATTAACCTAATTACTCTTTTTATGCATACCCGTTTATGAATACACAAGCATTTCGCAGCCTAGTTTGATGTATTGAGACACCAACGACTTAGGCTCTTTTTGTTGATAGGAATACTGCATTGTCGTGGCGATTATTATTATTGTTGTAGTGTTTAGGATATTCTTGCCTCCGACGGCATTATATATATATTCTGCCTTTTTGTGTGCATAGCCTGCACGAGCATTGTTCCGCTGCCTGCCTTTTTGGGTTCCATTTCCGATATGAGCATCTTTATAGCATCTAACATTTAAAGAAGATTCCTTGTTAGTGTTGAAGGACTTTAGTGCACTTTCTTTCATGCAGGAGTGCCTGACATTTATTGATTAAAGTAACGTAAGCTGTAACTTCTCTTACCACCTTACTTTGCATACCATAACCAAGCACCTTCGGTTATAGGTAGTAATAGGCTGTTTTCACATAACATTAAGCCTAGAGTAGACGCACATTTATTGAGAGTTTGATAGCCTATTATTGCATATAGAACTCTGTAGAGTATTTGTGTTCTTTGTTCACTGGGAATATACATCAGAGGTTGGAGCTAGCGCTTTCCGTTGTAGCATTTATGCCATTACTAGTCCAATGAATAAGAGCCCTGATATATTTGAACCCCAGTCGTAACAAATGGCGACCTTACCTAGGATTTGGTGAACCTACATTTATTAGCAGGGAACATTTGTTGTTTTGGAGAATATTATGCGGGGATCAGCAAGAATATTTTTTTTTTTTGCAACATAGTATAGCCCTTGAGTAATTCCGAGAATTTTTGTGTGTATATTGAGGTATAAGAGTTTGGGGTACTTCTTTTCTGAATATTGTGGTGAGAAAATTTTGTGAGCATCATGTCTTATACCGGGTCAGAGGAGAATGGAGACACAGTACGTAATGTCGAAACTGAGGAACAGCAGCATGATGAAAGGGTTAATCGGGTGAACTGTGAGGAGGATGCTAGGATAATTTTGCAATGGCCTGTTACTGCCGAGCGGTTGGAGGGTATGGATCGGTATGGTCTTCAATGCCTGGCCACAGCTATCGGTCATGCGGGTACCAGCAGCATGACCAAGGATAACTTGATAACGTGTGTACTGGGCAGGGTGACTGGTGAGCGAGATGGGTTGAGTGCTCAGAGCCCTTCGGCCATGCTTCCCCTACACTCGACTCCCAGCCATCCCAGTAGTTTGCCGACCCCGGGTACGCTTCCGCAGTTGGGTGGTGACTGGCAGGGTGGGTTGCCCCTGGGGGGACCACCGGTGATTTCAAACATTGTAGCACCTTCATCTCCTCAAGGGTTAACTCCAGAATTATTGCTTCAGCTCGAATTAGCTAAGATCCAGCAGCAAATAGAATCAGCTAAGATCGAAGAGAGAAAGGCTATCAGGGCATCTGAGATTCAACAGCAACAAAGGGCATGTGAGCTTCAGCAGCAAACAGAGCTAGCAAAAATCCAAGCGGATTTAGAGTCGACTAGGTACTGTGCCGACATGGATGTAGAGAAGTCGCGAGTAGAGGTAACGGGACAGCGACTTGGGGCTGGTAACCGTGTTCATGAGCAGTCTCTCTCGCACTTATTGAAACTGGTTCCGGTGTTTGATGAGAGTTGTGTAACAGAATTTTTCACACGCTTTGAGAAGAAGTGCCAGGAACACCAGTGGCCAGAGAATAAATGGGCAGCACTTGTATCCTCTAGATTAATAGGCAAGGGTCTTAAAGCCTACGATGCGTTACCTTTGGAGTCATGTATTGTGTATGAGGATCTCAAGGAGGCTGTCCTGAGGGCTTACGAACTGCAACCAGAAACGTACCGTTTGAAGTTCCGGGGTGTAACTAAGGGAAGAGATAGCACCTTTTTGGAACACGCCCGGGACTTGTCCGATGCTATTGGGAACTGGCTCCGATCTGAGAAGGTCACAACATTTGATGAAATTAAGCAGTTAATGATGTTGGAGCAGTTCTTTAAGAGCACGGGCGGTGATCTAACTTTGAACTTAAAGGAGAAAAACCCAAGAACTCTAGTAGAAGCAGCAGAAATGGCTGATCTACGGCTGTCGTTGATTCGGGGTTGCGGGTCCTCACAGAAGTACGATGCAAGTGCTAGGGACCGTTATCCTCCCCCTCCCCGTAGCAATGACACATTTAAACCAAAGAGCAATGAAACTAAAACTGAAGCCAAACCTACCACCACACCGTATGTGAAAAGTCAGGGGCCTTTTACATCACAGTATAAGCCGAAACCGAAATTTATGTGTTTTAGGTGCCACCAGGAGGGTCATAAGGCAAATGAGTGCCCTAGTCGACCTCCTCCGGCAGCCGTGTCTTTTGCTCACGGCATTGGAGTGTTCAAGAGGACATCGGCGTTTGTTAGAGGCATTTCTTCCGAGGTAAATACACTGCCAGTGCAGAAGGATCCGGAAGGCTTATTCCCTGTCCGTGATGCCTTTAGTGACCACAGGGGACTCGGTTGTGTGGAGTAGGGGGGTACAAGACATGAGGTGAGAATTTTGCGTGACACTGGGGCATCGCAAACACTGTTGAGAAATTTCACTGGTAAACCTGTCAATACGGCGCGGGTGGTTGTGGTTCAGGGAGTTAATGCGACAAGGTCATACCCGCTTGTAAGAATGAAGGTGGAAGTTGATGGTGTGACTCGGGACCTGGATGTAGGAATTGTGGAGAAGTTACCTGTTGGGGGCGTCGACCTCCTCGGCAACGACTTTGCGGGACCTACTTCTGAGGCTCCACCCTTGGTCGTTGCCGAGAAGCCGGCCGACGTGAGTAGGGAGGAGCAGGAGTGGGTTGAGAAGTGTCCGGGGCAGCCTATGGGGTGTGTTGTCACCGGAGATTCTGCATCCAGGGAGTCACATTCTGGTCAACAATCTTTAGATCAGCGGAGGAAGGGTACCGAGAAGGGGTTGAAAGTTGATGCGGTTGAGAGTTTAGTGTCAACGGACCTTCTCGGGGACTCATTATTAGGACCACATTTAGAGTCTGAAGAAGACCAAGTAACTGTTGTGGAAAAGGCAGAGGATGGGCTTAAAAAGACGAAAGAGTTGAAGGAGGACAGTGATGCACAGTCGGGAGATGTAGCAACAAGGTACCCTGACGCGTACCCTATGAGAAATGGGTCGGCGAAGACGGTGGTCCTAAGCTTGCTAGTGTATTTTTCCCGGTATGGTTACCCGCAGGGGATTCAGTCAGTCCGGGGACCCAACTTCACTTCTAGCCTCTTTGTACAAGCAATGCCGCAGCATGGGATTGTTGGGGTTGTGTCATCTGCATATCATCCGGAGAGCCAGGGTGTGTTAGAGCGATGGCACTCAGCCTTGAAATCTGTGCTTCGTTGTTGTTGCTTTGAGAGTGGGAGGGATTGGGATCTTGGCCTGCCATGTGTTTTGTTTGCTGTGTGGGAGGTACCTGGGGAGAGTTTGGGATTCAGCCATAATGAGCTCGTCTTTGGACACCGTGTCAGAGGGCTTCTCCATATGGTTAAAGAGGTATGGGAGGGCGCAGAAAAAACTTGTTCTATGCTCAAGTGTGTCCTCAACAGTCGAGAACGGATGTTGCGCAGTCTGGAGTTGGCTGGCCGTAATTTAACTAGCTCTCAGGCCCTCAGGAAGGACAGGTACGACCTCAAGGTTGAACTCAGGGAGTTTCACGTGGGTCAGGAGGTGTTGATTCTACTGCCCCTTGTAGGTCACCCCTTATCCGCGAAGTACGCTGGTCCTTATAGGGTGGTGGAGGAGCTATCGGACCTGGTTTACTTGGTAGCCACTCCAGACAGACGGAAGCACAATCAGTTATGTCATGTTAATCCCATGAAGGAGTATGGGAGGCACCCCCCTGAGCCTCTCACTGTGCCTGTGATGACGTTTTGCAGTCAAGGTGGAGAAGGAGAACGGGACAGTCAAGCTCAGGTGGAGGATAACTGGAAGGATAAGAAGTTCAAATGGGCGCCTGAGTGTGAGACGGTGTTTAGAGAAGTAAAACACCTGTTGTGCACTCACCCGATCCTCAGGGCCCCTGACTTTAGCCTACCTTTCCAACTAGCAACGGAGGCTAGTGGTGTGGGGGCTGGTGCCGTCCTTGTGGAAAAGGACGATGATGGGCTGGAGCATCCTGTTAGTTTCTGCTCGGAGAAGTACAATTCGACCCAGGGGAGCTGCTCTGTTGTCAAGGAGGAGCTGCTGGCGGTTGTACTTGCTCTGAGGCATTTCGAGGTCTGTGTTCCAGCCTATGGTCCGGTCGTTGTAGTTTACCCAGATCATCACCCTCTCAAGTTCTTGGACCAGTTTCACAATCGGAATATGAGGCTGACCAGGTGGTCACTAAGGTTATTGGTATATAACCTGGACATACGCCATATTGCCGGTTGTGACAACGTGGTTGCAGATGGTCGTTCAAGGGTATATGATCCTGGGTAGATTGACACACGGGTAGCCTCCTGCTTTAGTTTGAATAGTATTTTGCGCTTGGTGCTTGTTGGCTCGCGGTTGTAGCCCAGCGTATTGGGTTGTAAAGCAGGAGTTGAGCGTTTGGTATAGAAGAAAAAACTAGGCTTGCCCCTATAGTGCGGCCGAAATAAACAAATTATAAACATAAAAATCAAATAAAAACTCTTTCTTTGATAGTTGAATTTGTTTAGTATGTTATAGCAGTAATTATAGTTGCATTCCTCTCAGAATGCTGGGCTAGAGAAGCTCGCTCTTGAGGAGCATAACTACATATAATTTAACCTATGGTGTTGGGGAGGGTTATAATTTTGAAAAATGTTTTGTTGAAGAACTGTGCCAGATATTTTATTGCCGCTGGGTGATGGGAAGTGGAGATGTAGCATGGGTTCTAACCATCAGATTTTTGTGAGCCTTGGGGCCTCTGTGAAAAATCTTGGGGGGGGTGTGACGTTAACCACTCCGTTAGAACCGCATGGCTTGTCCTACAGTGACCCGCTAGGATCGCCAGGGCAGTGGATGGGGCTACAGTTTATGTATTAGAGTGTGCTTTATTTCATATGAAAGCTTGTGTCATGGGCAGTCCAGAAAGGCTTTTTGTTTTCACCCATGTCAAGGCTTTATATATTTAATTGTAAAGTATATGTTTTATCCTTAACTAGTAATGATAAGATCAGAGAGAGAGAGAGAGTAGAACAGAGTGAGAGGGGGCGCGTAGTGTTTTTGCCCCGCTCGATGACGTCACAGCTGGCTGGCCTCGTGGGGATTGGTTGAGGGAGTTCTTTACCATGCTTGGTGACGTAATGTTTTGCTAGCTACTTTGGTAGTGGCTAAAGGACTTGTAACCGCTTTTTTCCCACGCGGCTCGAGCTGGTGCGAGTATATATACAGTTCCTCGCCACTCTCTCCCTCAGATCTGGTTTCTAGAACGCACCCATCTTTTTCCCTTGCTACCTGTCACCTGCTCTGTACCTGAGAATCTTTTCCTCTGCCTATCTCTCTCATTTTCCATATCTTTCACCACCTTTTATTAACATTATATCCCCTCTGGTTAACTCTGCAAAATCAGCTTCATGCTGGCCAGTTGTATTGTGCGTTAAGGTCTGATATAACCCATGTATGTTAGTTGTTAAGATAAGTGGATCACGAAGCATTGGTTGGCATTTATATTGTTTAAGTACTGCATCCTTTAATTATTAGTGTTCTGCTGGATTAGATAATGCTAGACTAGGAGTCTGATATTATAAGGTATTGTTTCCTATGAGTGCTGGCTTTAGTTAAAAGCTGCACGACATACCTGAGAACTGGAGTTGATTGAGTAAATTCTAGTCTGTGTGCCATTGAGAATAGAGCATGCACGAATGAGGGCTTTTTGCCTATACCATTCTGCACTGTTCTAGTCTCGATTGTTTGTCTTTGAGGTACGCCAGGAGAACGCTTACTACTTCGGTATTAAGGTTTCTCAAGAGAGCTACCCTTCATTATAACGTAATATTTGACGCACAGACTTGAGATTTGCACTAGGCTATGCGGCATGCCATGCGCACCAGTATCTCGTATCATTGACTCTAGCTAGACTTTATCAATCATAGTAGACATTAAGTATATTAACCTAATTACTCTTTTTATGCATACCCGTTTATGATTACACAAGCATTTCGCAGCCTAGTTTGATGTATTGAGACACCAACGACTTAGACTCTTTTTGTTGATAGGAATACTGCATTGTCGTGGCGATTATTATTGTTGTAGCGTTTAGGATATTCTTGGCTCCGACGGCATTATATATATTCTGCCTTTTTGTGTGCATAGCCTGCACGAGCATTGTTCCGCTGCCTGCCTTTTTGGGTTCCATTTCCGATACGAGCATCTTTATAGCATCTAACATTTAAAGAAGATTCCTTGTTAGTGTTGAAGGACTTTAGTGCACTTTCTTTCATGCAGGAGTGCCTAACATTTATTGATTAAAGTAACGTAAGCTGTAACTTCTCTTACCACCTTACTTTGCATACCATAACCAAGCACCTTCGGTTATAGGTAGTAATAGGCTGTTTTCACATAACATTAAGCCTAGAGTAGACGCACATTTATTGAGAGTTTGATAGCCTATTATTGCATATAGAACTCTGTAGAGTATTTGTGTTCTTTGTTCACTGGGAATATACATCAGAGGTTGGAGCTAGCGCTTTCCGTTGTAGCATTTATGCCATTACTAGTCCAATGAATAAGAGCCCTGATATATTTGAACCCCAGTCGTAACACCCGTTAATCCCTTCAATAATGTGTTATTATATCAAATGTAACCTTCCTTACGGGGTATACATTGATAAAACTACAGATGTAGAATTGGCCACCAGCACCAACAGGAATATTTATGACCAAGTTTAGCTTAATATGAGACCAATGACTCATTGTCTTTTACAATAAATGTTGACAGTGAGGAGTAAAATGTTAGCCACAAGAATTTACAAAACTCAAAATCATAGCTAGGGCCTGTGTGGTTGAGGGTTATCTCACTTGATTCCATGTGTGGCCCGGGTCCGCCTCCAAATTGGTGCACCACAGGTTTATAAACCTGTGGGTATGGCATTCCATACTCCTAATAATGGTTGGTATTTTAGATAGGGTTGATCAGTGTTGTACGTACACAAGCTTATACTAGCACCATATCAGCATGGCTGAGTTGAAAACACTATTTGCAGACTAATTTCACATCCATATCCATTCCAACAGTACAAAAACATTTCACATGCACTTCACTCACTATACACATACGCCAATGGGCTGTTGGGATATCGACCCTCCACATTGCAAGAAACAAGCTAGAGACTTGAACGAGTTACCTTGGGATTCTGAGCAAATGCATTTATGACAAACTTCTTGGGGATCAATTTGTCTGGCAATAGATAGATAATTCGAGATCTATGGTACCTGAAAGTGATTGGACTTTAATAACTGACAGAGATGACATTGATAAGTGTCGGTAGACATTTCATGAATTCTATAATTATTCGATTCAAACATATTTACCAGTGTGAGACAGACTAGACCTACTGTATGTTTTGCATTGTTAAACATAGAAAACCCAAATAGAGGAACTCCAAGGCGGATGTTGTGTATATGTGCACAGCAAATTAACTTGCTCTTGCATTCCCGACTTTGACTTCTTTGAATTCTCAACTCTCTAGCTCAAACTTTCTTGTCACTCTGAGACTAAATATGTCTGTGCTGTCTATCTATCCACTAACTCTACTGCCTTTCCTATAATCTGTAACTATCTTACCCCTAAATTGGAATACATTCTATAGAATATCTCTCCCTTCTCTGAAATCTCCTTCTTGAGCGATTTCAATGTTCAACACCGCTAATGGCTCTTCTCTCTTTTCACTGACCAACCTGGTGAACAAGCCTACATCTTTTCTATCATATTGAATTAAAGCAGTTAGTACAGTATCCTACTTGCATCCCTAACCGTATTGGAGATCGGCCCCTCATGCAGTTTGTAAGTTAAGCAGTAACAAGATAAACAGCATACAATGTATGTTATAGACTATAACAATATTATTTTTTCAGGTTCTGTGGGAGCGGCTGGGTAGCTTGGTCTGTCATCAGTAACACTGGAAGTCTTACTGTTTCTTTCAAGACTGATCGGAAAAAGAAAGCAAAAGGTTTCAAGTGTACTGTGACCGCTGTAGGTGAGTAGACTGAAACGTTCATTAGACTATATTTTCTGGAAGACAGGCATAATAGTAAGGGTAAGGGTAAGGGGGAGAGAGAAGTGTATGAGAATCACCGGGGGATATGTCTCCTAAACATTGTCGGGAAGACTCCTATAAAACCTATATATAATTTAAGCAATACAAACTGTGTAGTGATATTATAATGTCTTTTTTGCGATGGGGTACTATGATTAGGATGTGCCAGTATGGAAATGGTCCATTACTGAAAATTAACCTCTTTATTTAGTTTTTTCCCAGGGGCTGGAACCTAGAAAATGAGTTCTATATTTTGTTTTTTCTCATAATATTTCAATAGTAATTGAAGGCATATGGTATGGAACAACTTCTAAATTAATCGGTGATATCGCAGAAAGAGTGTTATATGGCACTAAGAACTTAATAACGTCATATTCATTGAATTTAATGAGGCTGACACCATAAACAAATACTCTATCTTCCTATGAAGATATTTTATAATGTTATCAGTGTCAGATTTTGCATTAATTATAATCTTTATTCCATAAGTTTTAAAAACCAATCATATATAGGAAGAAGTTTCGTTAATATATACTGTATAATTATGCACAAGATTTTTCTGAATAAATAGATAACAAAATAATGCCACTTTATGCCAAATCACATTGCAGACTTATTTGTCTTTACAGATAATACTTTGGTATCAAAACCTCCCCTAAAACGTGTTCATAAACTGTAGGTATTATTTTGTTATGAAAAATGAAATAAGCAAGACTCGGATAAATTTCCTTATAATATATAAAACAATAACAAAAAAAGAATAACCTATTACGAAACAATATTAGTTTTGGAATGTACGCCAACAGAAGGCAATTAAGGATAAGACATTGTTGCACAATTAATCTATATTATTAAATCAGTTCGTGTGTCTGTTTGTCTGTGTGTTCTTAATAGGCGGCCGCAGTTTTGGACCTGGGGAGCTGAACATTTGCATTAGGGTGTCAATTGACCTGGGTCAGGCCATAGAGGGGGCGAGGCCACGATCGGAGGTCGTTTCGAGGCCGAAATTGAAAAAAATTGCCGTTTGGGGCAGAAGGAGGACTCTGATCGAAAAGGTGTATGGAACGAAAGTTGTTCGCAGCCCCCCAAAATGGGGGTATGGATGAGGCCAGATCCAAAATAGGAGGTCATTTAGCGGCCGAAATCGAGGTCGCCGTTTAATGAGGCACAGGGAGGTCGAGGCCGATGATTATGGTAGTAGTAGTGTGATGATTGTGGTAGTAGTGATTGATGATGGTGATTATGGTAGCAGAATTTAAACCCGGGCAATGCCGGGTACCCCTGCTAGTGTTTCTTATTATTAGGAACAACAGCCTCTACAACAATGACCGATCCCTCTGGAGAAAGTCAGTGCAGTAAGTATAGGCAGTACTTTTGTTAGTCATTTGTCTTAAGGGGGACCACCTCGTTTTTTTCTCTCTTTCTCTACCTCTCTCTTTGGCTTGTATCCATTCGGCCCCATTCAGCCTACTGTTTTAAGACGTTTATCCCCATCCGGGTATCAATATTTTCCTGACTTTCTCTTTCTGAATGTAGGCCTGAAACCATATCAATGATGAGGGTATCCTGTACAGACAAAGAAGTTCCCTTTATGCTTCATAATCTACCGACTCTAAACCCTTGTTTTAGATCGATATGGAAAGCAAGCAGTCTCAATGAAGACATGGAGTCTTATATTGTAGTCTATTGTTGAATTTATAACTTAAGACTATAAAAAACTATGACCAGAATATGCAAAGGGAGCAACTGGTGCTATACCTTAACATGTTATCATTCCTACACTATTCGTCCAACCTTTTTTATGATGGCCAACAGTGAATAATAGGAGGACTTAGCGTTCAGTGTGGTAGAGAAGAGGTCGTTGTTGAAGGAAGAACGTAGAGATTGCTTGGTAAATATGGAGGTATGTACACAGAATGGTATTCTGGTTAGAATGGCGTTGGTCTGAACAGGGTTTCAGGCCACAATGCCTCAGAAACGGTCCCTGCCCAGTCTCGGTCCCTGTTACTTAATTGATGATACTATGAATGTTAGTACTGAATAATACTAAATATTTAACCTACAAAACTATAAATCCTTTATTGAATATATAAACATTGTACATTCAGCATTAACCCCTTTTTTATTCTTAGTAGACAAATTTAAGTTAAGCCTTCTCTCGTGGACATTCCTATGTCACGATACACTATGTGGAATGATTTTACCTTCCATGGCTGGGGACCTTTAGAGAGTGCTGAACGCATTACCGAGGTAATCCTCTTGGGCATGGAGGCATACATTCCATTTTCTTTCTCTAAGACTAATGAAAAAAATCTTGGTTTACTGACGCTTGTTCTACTGCCGTCGTCCGCAATAAGGAGGAAGCATTCAAACGGTACCGAGGCCTTCAAACTGAAGAATCTCATTCTTCCTACGTTTCTGCATGGAATCAAGTCAAATCTGTCTTTCGACTAACCAAACACTCCTTCACCAATAATAAATGCACTGAACTATACAACTCTAGGTTTTCCCAAGCTTTCTGGCATCTAGCCAAAAACCTATTCAACAATTTTTCTTCCTTGTCTTTCCCTCCCCCTTTTCCACTCTAACGGCACTACTGTCACTTCTTCCTATGACAAAGCTAAAATCTTTACCCAAAGTTTCGCTACAAACTCCACCTTGGATGATTCCGGTGCTATTCCTCCCTCTCCACCCTTCTCTCACTTACTCATGTAAAATATCCTAATCTGAATGAATATAAACACCATATGAGGAGGAGCACTATATTGACAACGTTTTGCAGATAGCTTCTTCAGGTCACTAACAGATGCTAGGTCCGTGGACGCCTTAAGTATGCTGTCATGACAAATACTTATGGCATCCAAGGACCTAGCATCTGTTAGTGACCTGAAGAAGCTATCTGCGAGACGTTGTCAATAAAGTGCTCCTCCTCATATGATGTTTATATTCATTCTGTCAATTTTTCTAAGTTATTTCAATATCCTAATCTCTTCTAAAGATGTACTTTCTACTCTCTCTGAGCTAATACTAAGAAGGCATATGGTTCGGTTTGTACTCGTCATGTTGTACTTAAAAACTGAGCTTCCGTGCTGATTCCCTGCCTAGGCAAACTCTTCTCTCTCTGTCTCTCCTCTAATATCTTCCCTTCTTGCTGGAAGTTTGCTCT
The DNA here is from genome assembly GCA_032716605.1 of Paralithodes platypus. Taxonomy (NCBI): domain Eukaryota; kingdom Metazoa; phylum Arthropoda; class Malacostraca; order Decapoda; family Lithodidae; genus Paralithodes; species Paralithodes platypus. Next base: position 34,221,360 of record CM064502.1, on the reverse strand, counting down.
CATTCAACCTGTCCCAAAGAATGGTGACCAGTCTCAACTCTCCAACTGTTGTCCAATTGCTCTTATTTCTTGTATCTGCAAAGTTTTTAAAACTATTCTTACTTCAAAATTTCTGAAGCATCTCTCTTCCCATAATCTACTCTCAGATTGCCAGTATGGATTCCTTCGGGGTCGCTCTCCTGGTGATCTTCTTCCTATCTTACTAACTCTTGGTCATCCTCCTTTCAGGACTTTGTTGAGACCTTTTCTATTGCGCTAGACATATCGAAGGCCTTTGATAGTCTGGCACAAATCTCTAATGTCTAAACAACCCTCCTTCGATTTCTATCCCTCTATCTGTGCCTTTATCTATAATTTCCTTCGTGGCCATTCCATAGCTGTGGTTGTGGATTGCCATCATTCACATCCTCAACCAATCAACTCTGGTGTTCCTCAGGGTTCTGTCCTACCTCCAATTATCTTTCTAATATTCATTAGTGATCTCAACTGTACCTCCAGTCCTATCCATTACTATGCTGATGACTCTACCTTACACTATTCAACTAGTTTTTCAGAACCCCCCAACAAGCAATCACTCAAAAATTCATGTGATGATGCCATAGAACACTTATCTTCTGACCTATTAACGATTTATATTAGTATTCTCAGTGTCTCCCTTTCTTCTGATCTCACTTGGAAAGACTATATTACCACTCTTACTAAAACAGCTTCACAGAAGCTGGGTGTACTCAAACGCCTCCGGGGGTTCTTTACCCCTGCACAGCTTCTTGCTTTGTACAGGGGCAAAGTGCGTCAATGTATTGAGTATTGTTAACATGTGTGGGAAGGATCCTCTCATACAAAAATCAGTGTTCCTCAGAGCTCTCTCAGTGTATACCACCTCCTCTACGTAGATTATGTAGCACCCGTCTTGCAACACAATCCCACCCCTACTCTGTGCAACGTTCCAACCCAAGAGTGAAACGATATTCCCAATCTTTATTCTATTCAACAGCTGAGGTCTGGAACACTTTCCTTGAATCCATCTTTCTCTCATCCTATGACTTAAATTGCTCCATGTGTCCAGGCATTTTGGCTCGAACATTCCTTGATAATGGCCCTATCACTTTCAATTCTGATTGAGGCTTTCGTCACAGGCAGTTCAGCGTTTTGTCTCCCTCATCCACATAGAACAAATAAATATATATGATAACATTGGACTATCTCTGGTCACTGTTGATCAGATCTGAGATGAAAGGTTGAGCCTCTAGAGTATAGACAGCCCCTTCACATTCCTACCTGGTAGTTGGCACGAAGAACATGCATAAAGTGGCACTCTTTGAATAGTGGGAGCTGACTAGATTCCATAATTCGTCTGATGCAGATGTTACGATCCAGGTTCTCAAAGACAAATGGCTCTTCAACATTGGACTAGATAATGGCAAAATGCAACAACGGTAACACTAGATCCAACCCCTGCCTTAAACACTGGAAAACAAAACACCATTACCGCCCTGAGTCGTGCCTGGACAACGAGGTATCCTATGACTCGGTAACAGGTGCACACACACTAGGCTGACGCTCAATGAAACAGCCTATTCTCAAACAGTAAAAGATTACTTGATTATGTTACACAAAAAAAAAGATAGTTAACGTGATTAATTAACGTTACGGTAGATACTCAAATAACTGGCACTCCTGTATTAAAGAAAGTGCAATGCTAGTCCTGCAACATCAACTGGAAACTTCTGAAATAAGTCTGATGCTGGGAAGATGTTCGTAAAGAATCTTGAACAATTATAATGCAGAATACGGGTCACAATAAATGGTAGGACATATAGTAATAATAGGCAGGCGAATAATAAAGACTGCGCAAAGGTAGTAATGCTCGACAACTAAAGAAATGCTTTGCGACACAACGCAACAGCCTACTCGGGTTGTGCAACTCAACAACAACCTCGGCTCAAAAGTGCAGTGAATAATAATGCTGCATACATATAATAATGGGGCTTATCTCTAACCAGTGTCTGCTCAGTTAATAAAGTCTAGCTGGGGTATCAAGGCAGGGCAACAATGGGCAAAGCATGCGGCTCGTAGCCTAACGTTGTCCAAGGGTGGTATAATGAAGATTACGTTATATGACGGGGATGCTCTCTTGATAAATCTAGGTCTCTAGTACCTAGCTCTATCCTGGCGATCCCTCAGAAGTCAACACAAAGAGGCAGCACTATGTTGTGAGGGATAGGCTATGGCCCTCTCACACCACAGCGCTGTGCTCGCAAAGTAAACCAACCCGAAGACAACTTAGGCTCCCACAGTACCTGTCGATGTCGTGCAGAGCTTAGCTAACACTGCACACATCGGAGACAACGACACAGTAACCTTACCCCTAGTCTAGCTTTAGATAACCAAGCAGAATCACTCAACACCTTGCAAGGGAGACATATACCGGTCTACAACCTTCCCGAGAGAGGACACATACGGAAAAGTCCGTCTCTCTAAACCTCAATAAAGCATAATACCTCCTTAACCTAATACATGGAAATATCTGAGAGCTTCGCGTACAATACGACTGGCCGACGGTGAACGTCTATGCTGAAACCAGAAGGGATGTTGAGTTTAATAAAGATTAGAGAATGAGAAACGAGAAGTCGAGAGAGAGAGATAGTATGCAAAGTAGCGAGTATGGGGGACAGAATTGCAAAGGATGTAGGTGATACGCATGTCAGGCAAGCTCTGAGCTGGTAAAAAACACGAGGCAGCGACGGGAAGGGACTAGTTGACCACCCGGCCGCCAACGCCGTCAGCGCCCAAGGGAGCCGTGTCATAGCTCACCACGCTGCTGGGTGTACTCCTTCACACTCTCTGGCCCGCCTGCCACACAAGCAACATTTATATTATAGCGAATATAAAATATAAGGCGCGGCCACAGACCAAAACAAAGACCACTTCTAGACTGTCTGTGGCAACACGACACTAATGAAATAAAGCAGATCATTCTAGGACAACTGTAGCCTATCCCCCCATCCTGGCGAGCGCTAGCGAGCTGCAATGCCCCACGCAACCATTCTGCTAACGCCGGGAGGCGTCACCCCCCCCCCCCCAAGATATGGGACACTCAACCATGAGCCCATATCTGAACAGGCAGAATGTCGCTAAAATCTGCCACTCCTAACCACTCTGCCACTCATGGAATGCAAGCTCAGTCTCCTCAAAAAAAAATACAAAATTTTTATATAAAATAAATCTTATCACCTTTCCCAAATATAATACATTAATTCATAACATTGTGCTCCCAGAGCGAGCTTTAAGAAGCACAGCCTACTGAGGGAAAATCATCTGCACTCAGTACTCAGCTACAATATTATCTTAAAATTAATTATTAAAAAGAAAGAGTTTTTATTTAATTTTTCATATTTTATTTTAATGTTGTATTTTAATGTTGTTTTTTGGCGGCTACTATAGATGTAGCCTAATTTTCTTCTAATCAAAGCCAACAACTCCTGCCCTGCGACCCTACGCTGATGCTACACACGCGAGCCAACAAGCACCAGCGAAAAAATACACCGCGAGCCAAGACAGGAGGCTATATCAACATACTGTGGTAGCCTACCCCGGATCCTCCACCCGCGACAGACAGTCCGCAATCACATTCTCACAACCGGCAATATGGCGAATGTCTAAGTTGTACTCTTGCAACATGAGCGACCATCTGGTCAGCCTCATATTCCGGTTGTGGAATTGATTGAGGAATTTAAGCGGGTGGTGGTCGGTATACACTACCACGACTGGCCCATATGCAGGAACATAGACCTCAAAGTGTCTGAGCGCTAACACAATTGCCAGCAGTTCCTTTTCAACAACCGAATAGTTTTTCTGTGCTGAATTAAATTTCTTTGAAAAGAAACTGACTGGATGCTCAAGACCTTCCTCGTCTGTCTGCAAAAGTACGGCACCAGCCCCTACTCCGCTGGCATCAGTCGCCAACTGAAATGGTCGTTCAAACTCACCTGAGGATAGGGTGAGTGCATAAAAGGTGTTTAACTACTCGAAACGCCTGCTCACACTCAGGTGCCCAGCGGAACTTTTTATCTTTAGCTAGTAGATCTGTCAAAGGAGCTAACACAGTAGAATAGCCTCTTATAAAGCGGCGGTAATACCCAATCATGCCCAAAAATCTCATGATCTGCCGCTTGGTGGTCGGCCTGTGGAACATGTAGATAGCCTGTATCTTCTGTTGGGGCGGGCTCACCTGCCCTAACCCAACCACAAACCCCAGATACTGCACCGTGGCTTGCACAAAGTCACACTTGCCCAGATTAACCACCAAGCCTGCTTTACTAAGTTGACTAAATAAGGCTTCTATGTGCTCACAGTGACTTTGGAAATCGTTGTCATAAATTATCACGTCATCAAGGTAGACAGTACAGTTTGGGATGTCTTCTACGATGTCGTTCATTAAGCTCTGGAAAGTGGCCGGTGCATTTTTCAGACCATATTATGGCATCACGTTGCAACGGTAAGTACAGCCATCCACCACAAACCCGCACACCTCTTTAGCCCGCTCAGACAGTGGTACTTGCCAGTAGCCTTTGACGAGGTCTACCTTGGTCAAGTACCTTGCTTTCCCGATCTTATCCACACTGTCATCCACCCGGGGAAGAGGATATGCATTGGTGGGGGTCAACCCGTTCAACCGCCTAAAGTCAATGCAGAACCGAACTTTTCCATCAGGTTTGGGCTGCAGAGTGACAGGAGAAGTCCACCGTACTGCCCCCTTCTCGATCAAGCCTCTCGCCAGCATATACTCCAGCTCATCCCTGAGCGCTGGGAGTTTATTGGGTGGCACCCGATAAGGTATCGACTTGAAGGTGGGGTGCTCTCCTACGTCGACATCATGCACCGCTTGAGTAGTGAGGCCTGGGTGCTCGGCAAATACAGGGGGGTATGAATCGAACAGGCGCTGCACTGCCACCTGCTGTTCCTCCGGCAGGTGCGCCAGAGCATCGTGCGCACATTGGCTCGAATTCCCCGCCCACTGATCAGCCGAGACATGACAATCCCAGTTATCATCCACCTGATCATTGCTGCCCCCCTCTCCTTCTCCACCATGTCCGCGGCAGGTCAACACAGGGACAGCTAGTGACTCAGGTGGGTGCCTCACATACTCCTTCAACAAATTAATGTGGCATAGTTGGTTACGCTTCTTCCGGTCTGGAGTGGCAACTAGGTAATCTAGATCGGAGATCTTTGACACCACCCGATAAGGCCCAGCGTACTTGGCAGCCAGAGGATGACCTGACAAAGGCAACAGGACCAACACCTCTTGACCTACCTGAAACTCCCAGAGTTTCGCTTTAGTATCGTACCTGTCCTTCATACGGGCCTGCGAACTCACCAAATTACGCCCTGCCAGCTCCAGACTTCTAAGCATTCTCTCCCTGCTCTCGAGGACATATCTCAACATAGAACACGGCTTAGCGGTACCCTCCCAAATCTCCTTCACCATGTGGAGAGGGCCCCTCACCTGATGCCCGAAAACAAGCTCATTCGGACTGAAACCGAGACTCTCTCCAGGTACTTCTCTTGCAGCGAACAAAACATACGGCAGACCAAGGTCCCAATCCTTTCCGTTCTCTACGCAGTAACATCGAAGCATGCTTTTCAGCGTGGCGTGCCACCTCTCCAACACCCCTTGACTCTCCAGGTGATATGCAGAAGAGACGACAGTGCTGATGCCATGCTGAATCATAGTTTGTTTGAACAGATTAGATGTAAAATTAGAACCTTGGTCCGATTGCACCTCTTGCGGGTAACCATACCGCGAGCAATACAAGAGCAGGTTCCGGACAAGTTTTCGCCGTGCCATTTCTCATTGGATATGCATCAGGATAACGAGTGGCCACATCAATGATAGTTAATAGAAATTTATTACCGGCACTAGTAGGGGGTAGGGGTCCGACCATATCAATGATGACCTTACTGAAGGGCGGTCCACTGACAGGAATGGGGTGCAACGGGGCTCTCGGAATTGTTTGGTTAGGTTTTCCAACCCTCTGGCACGTATGACACATTGCTATCCAGGTTACCACCTGCCCCTTCAACCCCGGCCACCAAAACAATTTTTCTAAAGCCGCCGCCGTTTTTCTCACCCATAGATGTCCTGCCAGTGGTATGTCATGTGCCAACCTCAGTAGGCTATCCCTGCACTCCCATGGCACCACCAACTGGTCCTCTACTCCGGACCCCTCTTGCCAACTACGTTTAGGGTCTTGACAACGCCTATAGAGGATGCCTTCTAAATAACAAAAATCTCCTGGCTGTGCATCGCCGTCCTCGTCGAGCTCTACAGCTCCATTAGCACACGTTTGGAGCTCAGGGTCCTCTAGTTGCAACCGACGTATATCTGAGGGTGCCAAGCGATCTAACTGCTCCCGGAGCAATGCATGACCTTCCCCGATAGTGGGCTGCTCCCTCTGTCTCTCTCGATGTACATAACGTTGCTGTCGTGGAGACTTGTCATGCCCAGCCTCGTCACTCTCGATGACAGGCCCAGGGGCTACTCCAGAATTAAGTAATGGTGCTAATACTGAATCACCCAGGAGAGCCGCCGAGTCAAAACTCTTAAAACCAACTCCAGCTTTAGCTTCCTCCTGTTGATCGTTCCTCCGCTGGTCTGAAGACGGAGGACTAGGCTGTGACACTTTAGCTGCCTGAGCTCGGGTGACAACACACGCCATGGGTTGTGTCTGGCACCACTCGACCCACTCTTGCTCTTCCCTACTCACGTCGGCCGGCCTCTCGGCAACGACTAAGGGTAGAACCTCAGAAGCGGGCATTGCAAAGTCGTTGCCGAGAAGAAGGTCGACGCCCTCCACTGGCATTTTCTCCACAATCCCGACATCCAATTCACGTGCTACACCATCCACCTCCAACTCCAACCGCACCAGCGGGTATGACCGAGTTGCATTAATACCCTGCACCACTACCACCCGAGCCGCGTTTATAGGGTAGCCAGTCAAGTTTTTCATCAGAGTCTGGGAAGCACCTGTATCACGCAAGACCTCTACTCCATGCTTGCGCCCCGCCCACATCACGCAACCCCGCCCTCTATGGTCGCAAAAAACATCCCGAGCAGGGTTCGAGCCTCCCAGGTGCTTCTGCATTGGCTGTGCCTCAGCCTCTGACGAACTGCCCCGGGCAAACTCAGACGACTTCGGAGACACACCAATGTTGCAGGCCAAAGACACAGCTGCTGTAGGTGGTTTGCTAGGACAGACTCTTGCAAAGTGCCCCTTTTTATGACAATGATAACACTCCAACTCCCCTTTGGGCTTCCCTTGGTACTGGGAAGGGCCCGGCCCCTTCTTAAATGGGACGGTGCTAGTCTTGTGGTCAGTCTTGGTATCATGGCTCTTGTACTTGTTTGCATAAGGTATATCACTAACTCAGGGGGGTGGGGCGTCACGCCCCTTGTTACCTGCCTCACTACGCTGGGCAGACCCGCACCCACGAATTAGTGATAGCCGGAGGTCAGCCATCTCAGCTCCCTCCTGTAGAGTTTTTGGTTGCTTTTCTTTCAGGTTTAACGTCAGGTCGCCGCCCGTGCATTTGAAAAACTTGTCTAAAAGCACCAACTGTTTAATGTCGTCAAACGTAGTAGCTTTCTCCGACCTCAGCCAATTCCCAAAAGCATCGGACAGCTCCCGGGCATGTTCCAAAAAGGTGCTCTCCCGACCCTTGGTAACACCCCGGAACTTCAACCTGTACGTCTCTGGTTGTAGTTCGTATGCTCTCAGGACAGCCTCCTTGAGTTCCTCATAGATAATACACGACTCTATAGGCAATGCATCATAAGCCTTGAGTCCCTTGCCCACAAGTCTAGAGGAAAAAAGGGCTGCCCACTTCTCCCCAGGCCACTGGTGTTCCTGGCACTTCTTCTCGAATCTCCTGAAAAATTCGGTGACACCCGACTCATCAAATACAGGGACTAGCTTCAACAGGTGCGACAAAGACTGATCATGCCCACAATTCCCACCACCGAGACGTTGCCCTGTCGTTTCCACCCGAGTCTTCCCAAGATCGATATCTGCACGGTACCTGGTAGACTCAGCCTCCGACTGGGCTTTTATTCTCGCGAGTTCGAGATCAGTCTGTTGTTTAGCCTTAGCGAGTTCGAGATCAGCCTGTCGCTTAGCCTCTATCTTAGCGAGTTCGAGACGTTCTTCACGCTCAGCCTGCATCTTAGCCATCTCAAGCTGGAAGAGCTTGAGGAGGTGCAACTATTGGAGGCCCACCCAGCGATCCTAAACCATGCTGCCAGCGGCTATCGGCCTGCGGGAACGTACTAAACTCCGGCATCCTAGAGGTCCCGATGGGAGTAGAGTGGAGGGGGGGCTCGAGCAGAAGTCCCCGAGCACCCTCTCCACCCTGGACCTCACTAGCCGCCCCCAGTACGCAAGCCCTCAAATCGTTCTTCTTGATGCCATGAGCCACCTTAAGCCCCATGAGGGGAGCCAAACACTGTAGACCATACTTGCTAATTCCCTCTAGTCGATCAGCTGTTATAGGCACCTCCAAAAACTTCTTTGCGGCCTCCTCACTAGTTACTAAGCCCCCTGGCATCTGCACATCAGAGCCTGCATCATTCCCTGAACCCAAAGTATGATCTGATTCGTCTCCCATGGTGTCCACCAAAAATTCTCACGTTTATAAAAAAAAAAAAAAAAAAGTACCCAAGCTCCTATGTAGCACTATTCACTTGCCAAAAATGTCTGAAGACTCTCAAGTGCTATACTACTTTGCCAAAAAAATTATAACGTGCCCACTATATTCCTCAATAAAACAAATGACCACAACAATCCTGCAATTATCTCTTAGTTCACAAGATCCTGAGCTAGGTCGCCATTTGTTACGATCCAGGTTCTCAAAGACACAGGGCTCTTCAACATTGGACTAGATAATGGCAAAAAGCAACAACGGTAACACTAGATCCAACCCCTGCCTTAAACACTGGAAAACAAAACACCATTACCGCCCTGAGTCGTGCCTGGACAACGAGGTATCCTATGACTCGGTAACTGGTGCACACACACTAGGCTGACGCTCAATGAAACAGCCTATGCTCAAACAGTAAAAGATTACTCGATTATGTTACACAAAGAAAAGATAGTTAACGTGATTAATTAACGTTACGGTAGATACTCAAATAACTGGCACTCCTGTATTAAAGAAAGTGTAATGCTAGTCCTGCAACATCAACTGGAAACTTCTGAAATAAGTCTGATGCTGGGAAGATGTTCGTAAAGAATCTTGAACAATTATAATGCAGAATACGGGTCACAATAAATGGTAGGACATATAGTAATAATAGGCAGGCGAATAATAAAGACTGCGCAAAGGTAGTAATGCTCGACAACTAAAGAAATGCTTTGTGACACAACGCAACAGCCTACTCGGGTTGTGCAACTCAACAACAACCTCGGCTCAAAAGTGCAGTGAATAATAATGCTGCATACATATAATAATGGGGCTTATCTCTAACCAGTGTCTGCTCAGTTAATAAAGTCAGGGGTATCAAGGCAGGGCAACAATGGGCGAGCATGCGGCTCGTAGCCTAACGTTGTCCAAGGGTGGTATAATGAAGATTACGTTATATGACGGGGATGCTCTCTTGATAAATCTAGGTCTCTAGTACCTAGCTCTATCATGGCGATCCCTCAGAAGTCAACACAAAGAGGCAGCACTATGTTGTGAGGGATAGGCTATGGCCCTCTCACACCACAGCGCTGTGCTCGCAAAGTAAACCAACCCGAAGACAACTTAGGCTCCCACAGTACCTGTCGATGTCGTGCAGAGCTTAGCTAACACTGCACACATCGGAGACAACGACACAGTAACCTTACCCCTAGTCTAGCTTTAGATAACCAAGCAGAATCACTCAACACCTTGCAAGGGAGACATATACCGGTCTACAACCTTCCCGAGAGAGGACACATACGGAAAAGTCCGTCTCTCTAAACCTCAATAAAGCATAATACCTCCTTAACCTAATACATGGAAATATCTGAGAGCTTCACGTACAATACGACTGGTCGACGGTGAACGTCTATGCTGAAACCAGAAGGGATGTTGAGTTTAATAAAGATTAGAGAATGAGAAAGGAGAAGTCGAGAGAGAAAGATAGTTTGCAAAGTAGAGAGTATGGGGGACAGAATTGCAAAGGATGTAGGTGATACGCGTGTCAGGCAAGCTCTGAGCTGGTAAAAAACACGAGGCAGCGACGGGAAGGGACTAGTTGACCACCCGGCCGCCAACGCCGTCAGCGCCCAAGCGAGCCGTGTCATAGCTCACCACGCTGCTGGGTGTACTCCTTCACACTCTCTGGCTCACCTCCCACACAAGCAACATTTATATTATAGCGAATATAAAATATAAGGCGCGGCCACAGACCAAAACAAAGACCACTTCTAGACTGTCTGTGGCAACACGACACTAATGAAATAAAGCAGATCATTCTAGGACAACTGTAGCCTATCCCCCCATCTTGGCGAGCGCTAGCGAGCTGCAATACCCCACGCAACCATTCTGCTAACGCCGGGAGGCGTCACACAGACGAGCTGATAGCATACTAGTACCTTACTCTCCTGGTATGTTACATAAGTATGGCAGGTGGCTTCCTGAACCTTCTTGAGTAGCTCTGACGATGCATCCCAATAGAAGCCAAATTGGATACAGGTTTCCTGATAGGCAGTTTCCTTCCAAAGATCTTTCAGGGAATGGAGTGTTCCCTACCCAGCAAATGCACTCCCTGAATCTCAGTCTGTAATGGTGTGGAGACAAATCAAACTGATACAAATCCTTTTGGCAAGGATACCTCATAGTTCCTGATGTCTACAATTCTTGTGCTTTTCTGGGTACCATGCTTCACATAAAAAGGGCATGGAACAGTTTCATGAATGCCGAAACAATGGACCATCACAATAGTGTCTTCAGTTGTGATAATTATAGCTCTGGAGTCAAACTTTGCAGCATGCATATCTCGTTGGAGTTTCGTATCTGCTGCTTCTGGTATAAATAATAACTTGTAGCATTCATTGCCACAATTGATTATAGAGTTGCTTGCCATGCAGTTTCATCCTTTGACTCGGTTGCTTGCATTGGTCAACCATTAATGCTGGTCTTGCTGTCGAAACTGCACAACCATCTCTATTAGTGCATGGTAAACATCAAATACAGCATAATTGATCCTTTGGCTATGCACATTCTCATTGACGACCAAGTGCAAGATTGATTTTGTAAGCTGTGAAAAAGCTTTGTTGTACCAAGCTCATTCCCTTAGTGATGTATAGCTTTATTGTGTCTTAAACTGAGTCCATGTTGTTCTCAAGTTTAATTACTATCACATCCATATTAGTCTTTCCCAAGGATCCATCGATATTTGAAAGTGACCATGGTATAGGCTACTCGTATGAAGTTTTCTGCCCTGTGCAACAAGAATTATCTGAATTGTTTATAATCTGCCTTCAGGACCACATCTTGTACTTTTTCATGTGAACAATACTCAATACAAGGACGCACTGTGCCCCTGTACAGAGCAAGAAGCTGTGCAGGGGTAAAGAACCCCTTGAGGCGGTTGAGCACACCCAGCTTCTGGGAGGCTGCCTTAGCAAGACTGGTAATATGGTCCTTCTAAGTAAGAGCAGAAGAAAAAGAGACACCGAGAATATTGTGAGAAGATAAAGGATTTATTTTTGTATTGTTGAAGCGTAAGGGATAGTCCTCTGGGAATTCTGAACGGGTAGTAAGATGAAGAAATTGGGTTTTGGAAGCATTACAGGCAAAAAGGTTTTCTCTGCCCCAATTGGAAATAGTAGTTAGATCAGAAGATAAGTGTTGCATGGCTTCATTACCTTTGTTTTTGAGGGATTGCGGGCTGGGGCATTCAGGAAAAGAAAACTAATTGAGTAGTGTAAGGTAGAGTCGCCTGCGTATGAATGGATGGGACTGGAGGTACAGTTGAAAAGATCATTTATGAAAATTAGAAAGAGTTTGGGAGACAGGACAGAGCCCTGAGGAACACCAGAGTTGATAGGATGGGGAAGTGAGCGATGGGCGTCCACAACCGCAGCTATGGAACGGCCGGAAAGGAAATTAGAGACAAAGGCACAGATGGAGGGATAGAAACCGAAGGAGGTTAGTTTAGAAATAAAAGATTTGTGCCAGACTCTATCGAAGGCTTTCGATATGTCTAGTGCAATAGAAAAGGTCTCACAGAAGTCCCAAAAGGAGGATGACCAAGAGTTAGTATGATATGAAAGAAGATCGCCAGTAGAGCGACCTTTAAGGAAGCTCTATACTGGTGATCTGAGAGTAGATTATGAGAAGAGAAATGCTTAAGAAATTTGGAAGCAAGAATAGTTTTAAAAACTTTAGAGAGACAAGAGATGAGAGCAATTGGACGATAGTTGGAAGGTTGAAAGCGGTCACCCTTCTTTGGGACAGGTTGAATGAGAGCAAACTTCCACAAGAAGGGAAGGTGTTAGAGGAGAGACAGAGATGAAAAAGTTTGCCTAGGCAAGGAGTCAACACGGAAGCACAGGTTTTTAGTACAAGTGGAACACCGTCCGGACCGTACGCCTTTTTAGTATAGAGCCCAGAGAGGGTAGAAAATCCATCTTAAGAAGATATTAGGATATTAGGCATAAGTAGGAGAGATGGGGGTGGAGAGGGAGGAATAGCACCGGAATCATCCAAGGTGGAGTTTCTAGCAAACGTTTGAGTGAAGAATTCAGCTTTGTCAGAGGAAGAAGTGATGGGTGTGCCATCAGAATGGAAAAGGAGAGGGAAAGATGAGGAAGAAAAATTGTTGGAGAGGTTTTGGCTAGATGCCAGAAAGCTTGGGAAGAGCTAAAGTTGGATAGTTCAGTGCATTTATTACTGATGAAAGAGTGTTTGGCAAGTCGAAGAACAGATTTAGCTTGATTCTGGGCAGAAACACAGGAAGAATGAGATTTTTGAGTTTTAAGGCGTCGGTACCGTTTGAATGCTTCGTTTGAATGTTGCGGACAGCAGTAGAACAAGCGGGAGTAAACCTAGATTTGTTTGCATTAGATTGAGAGAAAGAAAATGGAATGTATGCTTCCATGCCTGAGAGGAATACCTCGGTAATGCGTTCAGCACTCTCCGAGGGTCCCCGGCCACGGAAGCAAAAGTAATTCCATGGGAAATCAAAGAAGTACTGCCAGAAAGCCTCCCAGTTGGCAGCGCCAAAATGCCACAAATGCCGCTGATTGGGAGGATCGGGAGGCCGTACTGAAGAGATAGAACAGGTGACAGATATTAGTTTATGGTCAGAGGAGCCCAAAGGAGAGAAGATTTACAATATAAGCAGAAGGGTTAGAGGTTAGAAATAAGTAAAAAATGTTGGGCCGATCTCTGAAGTGATCCGGGATATGGGTGGGTTGCTGGACTAACTGCTCTAGGTCGTTTAAGATAAAAAAGATGTAGGCTTGTTCATCAGGTTGGTCAGTGGAAACAGAGGAGAGTCATTGGTGGTGATGAACATTGAAATCTCCTAAGACGGAAATTTCTGCGAAAGGAGAGATGGATATAATGTGTTCCACTTTAGAAGTTAGATAGTCAAAGAATTTTGGATAGTCAGTAGAATTAGAGGAGAGATAAACTGCGCAGAAATATTTAGTTTGAGTGACAAGAAAGCTTTAGCCAGAGAGTTGAGACTTCAGAAGAATCTAAGTTGGGAACACGAGAGAAAGCAAGATTGTTGCGTACATAGACGCAACATCCACCTTTGGCTAGAAACTGAGCATAGAGATAGTAGGAGGATACAGAGAAGGGTTTGCTGTCAGTAGTCCCAGACAACTGTGTCTCGGTTTACAACATCTGCTTAAGCATCAATAATATTCATATTCGGCCTTATTTACACTTAAAATATCACCTGTACTTCTCTCGGATTCCATTTCATCTTTAAAACTGAATATTGTAATTAACCTCTTGCCATTCACTTCTCTTTGTATGTTATTATACAGTAAATACATTTAGAGTGCCTGCATTAATCAACATATACTGTATACCCTTGCATTCAATACTTATCATAAAATGACATAGTCTGTATGTAATTGTAATCACTATTTCTACTTATGTTAAGTAAACCTTATACACCGAAGCCCATGTATTTGTTCTAATCTTAGTCTCCTAGCTTATATAATGACTACACGCTCAGCTCATACCGATAAGCTTACACAGCCAAGAACAATTAGAGTTTGGTCGGTATCTTAAAACATAATACTGTACTGTATATATGTATATATACTATATACACTAAGAATATATATATATATATATATATATATATATATATATATATATATATAGAGAGAGAGAGAGAGAGAGAGTGAGCTCTTTTTTAAGAATTATGAAACCGCACACAAAGAGTAATTTAAAGGATGGCCATGGAGGAACCATGAACATGATAATGATGTAATTATAATTATAATGCTATTAAGGCATTGACTTCTACTATTGCTGGACCAACAGCTTGTGGAAAGGTGAACCGTGGCTCAAGAATCGTGGGTGGAAAACAAACGGAGGTTAAGGAGTACCCTTGGCAAGTTGGTATGATAGGTAGCTCCTCCGCGCCTTACTGTGGGGCCTCCATCATAGCCGACCAATGGGTGCTCACAGCCGCTCACTGCGTTGACGGGTATTGTTATTAATTTTAATCTACAGGAGTTGGCTTTTGGTATTTATATGCACAGAACACATACATTTCGACCACAAATGGGAATCTCCAGATAAAACAAACTTTGTTGTTTCATGGACAAAAATCAACCTTACATCTGTTTCATTTGTTAACATAAAATGATTATAATAATGATATCGTTTCATGAAACTATATATATTATCTAAATTTAAAATGTCAAATATTGTATTAATGATTAATCTGTATGGACTTTGTTGTCAAAGATAGAGCTACAATAATTAACCCTTGAGCACTATGATGTGTTTTAAAAGTATATTTTGACTATCATTATACTATTTTATCCAGCTTAGGAAGGATTTGTGGCCGTCAAAAGTATACTTGGATTTATTTTGACCCCTTCCGAAAGAAATCTATAATCACTTAATGATAGCCAGAATAAATGAGAGAAACGCGTCCCCTTGTACTGAGAGTCAAGTAAGCTGCACATGAATGTCAGGGGATGATATTGTCATTATGTCAGAATTGGTTACCCTTTCACTACCGGGGATGTATGTTGTTGTTTTATCAGCTATATTTAGACAATTGTATGCAGCTCAGGAAGGATCTGGGGTAGTAAAAAGGGTTAATTAAGATATTCAGTAGCCTCGTAATTGCTACAGTACCGTCCAAAGCTGAATACAATCGTCTAAAAACAGCTAAAATCAAATAAAGCAGACGTCACCGGTAATGAAGAGGTTAAGAAGAGGTTAGTTGCCTTTTCGCGACTCCTCTCTCCTTCAGGTTTAGCTTTGTGATTTTTAGACGTTCGCTCCATTAGTTAACATAAGAACATAAGAAAATGGGAGTCTGCAGAAAGCCGATTGGCCTAAGCAAGGCAGATCCCTGTCCCACACAACCCCAATTACAAAGCCCAATTATAGGCTCAACACTCTAATACCCTGAGGATCATCATACCAAAACGGTTAGAGATTAACGCAGGATTACGGGGTCTGCAGAGCGCTGATTGGCCCAACCCTGCTGATCCCCCTTCACACCCAACCCTTCTCGTCCATATGCTTATCCAATTTTATCTTAAAGCTCCCTATCCTTTTTAATCCCACTATAGCACTTGGTAGTCCATTCCACCCATCTACAACTCTGTTACCAAACCAATATTTGCCTATATCTTTTCTGAAACGAAATTTATCTAATTTGAAACCATTGGTACGAGTTCTTTCGCTATCACTGAGCTTTAGTACATTTGTCATGTCCCCTTTGTTAATCCCACTAACCCCCTTGAACACCTCTATCATATCCCCTCTAACTCTGCGTCTCTCTAACGAATGTAAGCCTAATTTCTTCAACCTTTTTTTATACGGAAGATTTCTAATATTATGGATCATTTTTGTCATTCTACGTTGTACTCTCTCCAATGAATCTATGTCCATTCTGTAATAAGGACACCAAAATTGAACAGCATAATCCATATGGGGTCTCACTAATGACAAGTAAAGTTTTAAGATAACATCAGCAGTTCTGTTACTCACACTCCTTGAGATGAACCCGAGAATCCTGTTTGCCTTGTTTCGAACGCTTATACACTGTTGTCGAGGCTTCAAATCATTGCTAACAAACACACCTAGATCTTTCTCACAATTCGAGTTTTCTAATTCCACATTAGCTAGTTTATATTTAACATTTGTATGCATCTTCCCTATCTTTAATACCTTGCATTTGTCAATGTTAAACTTCATCTGCCAATTTACTGACCATTCGTGTAAGGTATCTAGATCCCTTTGGAGGCACTCTATATCTCTATCTGAATCAATTGTTCTCCACATTTTGGTATCGTCTGCAAATTTACTTATCCTACTAGTTATACCTAAATCAAGGTCATTTATGTATATAACAAACAACAGAGGACCTAATATAGATCCCTGGGGGACACCACTTTTGACTGCTCCCCATTCTGACTTCGTACCATTTATGCTGACTCTCTGCTTCCTACCAATTAGCCATGACCTAATCCATCCCAACAACGCCCAACCTATTCCATGCGCCTCAACCTTTCTCATCAATCTCTCATGGGGGACTCTGTCGAAAGCTTTACTGAAATCTAAATATATTATATCATATGACTTGTAATTATCTACTGCTTCATATACCTCTGAGAAAAAACTAAGCAAATTAGTAAGGCAAGAACGTCCCTGAGTGAATCCATGCTGAGAAGAATTTATTAAATTAAATGTATCTAAGTGGTTTCTAATTTTACTAGCAATAATTGACTCTAGTAGCTTTCCTATGATTGATGTAAGACTAATGGGACGGTAATTGGATGCTATTGATTTGTAACCTTTTTTGAAGATCGGAACTACGTTTGCAAGCTTCCAAGCTTCTGGAACTATACCCTTCTCCAATGACTTGTTAAATAAAAATGTTAATGGGTAACTTAACTCATCCCTACATTCTTTTAATACTCTAGCATATACCTCATCAGGACCAGGCGATTTATGAGGTTTCAGTCTGTCAATTTCCTTAAGCACATCATTTCTACTTATAGTAACCGTACTTAACCTATTTTCTATACTATCGCTATATACCTTACGGACTTCTGGAAACTGTGCCAAATTTTCATTAGTGAAAACGGAAAGAAATTGACTATTTAATGTACTGCACATTTCTAAATCATTTTCTGTCATTTCTCCTATCGAAGTTTTAAGGGGACCAATTACATCTCTAACCTTGGATTTATATAGTTGGTAAAAAGCTTTAGGATTATTTTTTGAGTCATTGGCAACCTTAATTTCATAATTTCTTTTTTCTTTCCTAATATCCTTTTTTACCTGTCTTGATAGATTCTGATAGTAAGCAAGTAGGTGAATTTCGCCTTTTCTAATTTTTCTATATATTCCTCTCTTTTGTCCTAGAAGATCTAATAGTCTATTATTCATCCATTTGGGTTGGTTCTGTGTTGATCTAAATTTTCTTTTGGGGATGTATTTATTTTGTGCATTGAATACTGACTTGATAAAATTATCGTATGTATCTACCAAGGTTGACGTCTCTTCCTGACTTAAGATGACAGGTGCCTGAGAAGGGGTACACTCATTTGGACACCTGGATCGACTTAATTTTTTGACCATAGGGTCCGCTAATAGGGCTCTTCTTAACCCACCATAATTGGCTTTTCTGAAGTCAGGTATTAATGTTGTATTCTCTCTGGTATTACCTTTCCATTGTATATTAAAATACACAGAATTGTGGTCACTATTTCCTAGGTGGTCCCCTATCTCTACATTATTTACCATATGTTCATTGTTA
This sequence comes from Paralithodes platypus, assembly GCA_032716605.1. Classification (NCBI taxonomy): domain Eukaryota; kingdom Metazoa; phylum Arthropoda; class Malacostraca; order Decapoda; family Lithodidae; genus Paralithodes; species Paralithodes platypus. Next base: position 34,203,359 of record CM064502.1, on the reverse strand, counting down.
CTGAAAACTAAATCGAGAATATTATTACCTCTAGTCGGTGTATCTATGAATTGAAATAAAAAACTATCTTGTACTACCTCTATAAACTCCTCAGAATCAGAGTCTCCTATTTGATGCTGCCAATCTATATTCGGAAAATTAAAATCCCCCATAATGCACACATTGCTAAACCTTGATGCCATTTTAATTTCCTCCCATAATGACGTTCCGTCATTTCTACTCATATTTGGCGGTCTATACATAACTCCAATAACTATGGTCTCACTACCTTCGTTAACCTCTACCCAAACACTTTCATAATCGTTATTTAGTCTAATACCTGATTTAATACAGCTTTTTAATGTACTCCTGACAAACACTGCTATACCGCCACCCCTCTTACTTGTTCGGTCATATTTAAACAAACTATATCCTGGTATATCCTGGTAGTTTGTTATGTTAAGACCGGGACTCGTATAAAACAAGGGCTCTTAATCATTGGACTAGAAAGGCACACAGCCACAACGGTAACACTAGATCCAACCCTCGAACTTATAATGCCGGCGCACAAAAACACCTATACCCTCCAGAGTTAAATCTGCGATAACGGGGTATCCTATAACTGGTATAAATGCACTACTACTAGAGGCTGATGATCTCTGATACAGCCTGATCACAACATACAATTACGTTAATAATGTATACAAGAAAAAGGATAGAGAGCTTAATTAAATCACTGGAATGATTTAATGCAAACAAGAAGAAGGTATAATTACAGTTACTCTAAATAATAATAAACTGTCACTCCTATATTAAAGAAAGTGAATGAAAGTCCTAAAGCATCGAGCAGGAATCTTCTGAAGAAAGTCTGATGCTGCTTAAGATGATCGAATTGGATTTTGAACTGTTATATAAAGCAGGAACAAGATATGACAAGTGTAGGGACATACAGTGTTAACTGGCACGGGAATAACGATAAATGCGCAATAGTATTATCTCCAACAACAAAAGAAGTACTTCCTCAGGCAACGCAAAAGCCTGCTCGGGTTGTGCAACTCAACAACAACCAAGGCTTACAGTCAATGTGAATAAAAATGCTGCATACATAACATAAAAGTTTATAATCCTAATCGGGTGTCTGCTAGGCAAATAAAGTCTAGCTGGGATGTAGTAGGCTAGGAAACAATGGCTGAGCAAGCGGCTCGTAGCCTAGCGAGGTCCTTAAGACTGTACAGCCAAATTACCTTAAATGACGGGGTGCTCTCTTGAGAGATCCAGATCGCTAGTATCTGGTTCTCTCCTGGCGACCCTCTCAAAGTCAAACAAAGCAAAACGATATGCACAGTGTTGGGTGGCAGAGGCAAAAGCCCTCACTCGCAACACAGTGCTAAACTCACAAGGTACACAGTCAGAAAGACAACCTAGGCTTCCCACGTATCCGTTGCGATTGTACAGGTTCAACAAAACCTGGTACACATCGGAAATCACAACACCAGTAGCCTTACCCCAGTCTAGCATTAACCTAACAAGTGCGCATGGGGGTAATTGGAAACGTCCCCCTGTGCTGACGTATTTGAGGTGTTTCCGTCACTAAAATATTCATTGTACCATTAATAGCATTAATACTTATCCATATGCGCCTATTATGGGTTGATTATAAAGGTATTAACCTGAAACAACAATAAAACGAGTGAAAACAGCGTTTGGATGGTCAAAATCGGAGATATAGCCCGCGAGTTGTATAATGTATGGGTGAGGCAAGCTGCTTTCCCGCCAATTTCCCCCAAGGCCACTGAGACACAGTCGATCGATACTCTCTCTCTCTCTCTTGCATTCGCTTGCTATCAGTGATGACCACACCCTCCAACCGGATTTCTAATGTTAGCACGAAAATATACCTCAGAATAAGGGAATAACAGGGAAAATAGGTGATAACTGAAGGAGAGGAGGAAAGTGGGGAAGGAGGGGAAGTAGAGGACTGAGATTTTGCATGGCCCAGGGGCCATTTTTTTTTTTTTTTTTTTTCCCGATGTCAAAAGTTGATTTTTGTTTTCACTCACTCTTAACCCGTATAGCCCCAGCGACGTGCCTGACGCGTCGGCGATGTATGTAACGCACAGCCCCAGAGACGCGCCTGGCGCGTCACCCTAATTGCGCCGACCGTAACCTCAGGTGTAGCCACTCAAGAGGGCTCAGATTTGTATGGGAACTGTGTACGTATCCCACGCAACCGTGCCGATGGTTGAAAACTCTCAAAAGTCCACGTGCGTGCGCGCGAGCGCGCAATAACCTGTTTTTTTGGGATAATTGCCTTCAATTTTTTACTCTTGTAAAATCCATTTTCGGGGGCTCTGTAGGACCATTTTTTAAGCTTTTTGAGCGGTTTTTCGTGGTTTTTCCTTCATTCCTAACCCATTCGCTATTGTTTCTGGAATAAAACAATTTTTTTAAAACCGGCCGGGTTCTGGTGCGCAAACATTACAAAACTAGCCGGGGCTCCACGGGTTAAGAGTCTCCCCGCAGTCCGCCGGGGGAACTCTTAAGAGTCTCCCCGCAGTTCCCGGGTTAAATAGCCAAGCAGACAACCAAGAACTAGGTAGAGAGACACCGCGAGTGTGTCGAACCTCTACAGACAAAATGTTAACCCCTCCAAAATGTCTAACTAAACATGGAATATCTGAGAGCTTCAGCATATAATACGATGGCCGATATATGAAATCGTGCAGAACCAAAGGGGAGTTATGATATTAAATACATTGAAAGAATGAGAGGTACGAAGTCGAGAGAGAGAGAAAGTGTTCTATAGGTAGAAGTCGGGGACAGGTAGCAAGGGAGATGTGAAGGGTATGCTGGTCAGGCAAGCTCTGAGGAAGGTAGCTCCTCGGGACCCTCAGGATCACACAAAGGCATGGTGGTCGGCCAATCACAGGCCGCTAAGTCACCATGCAGCAGGCCTGCAGAAGGCGCCAGGAACCACCAGCCAATCAAAACCGAGAGAAAGACCACGTGGGCGAGGGACTCCTCCGGGAGGGAGGAAGGAGGAGGGAAAGCAACACTCACTATACGCTGCTCGCTCGCTCTTCCTCTCAACTCTACACAACAATGCATCTTATATTCAACTCATGATATAAAATATAATGCATTGTCACAGGCGAAAATAAAGACCACTTCTATACTGCCTGTGACATGACGATTCACAAGAAAGAAAGTACAACATTGTAGATAGACTGTAGCCCATTTCACTGCCCTGGCGAGCGCTAGTGGAGGCGATTCTGCCAACGCTGGCAGGCGTCACAGTTAATTTTAAGAACTTTCGTCACATTTCTTTATCAATACCTTTCGTGCCATTTAGGTGTCGAGTTTGTTCTGGAGCGGGACATTTTTATACCGAAATAAATTTGCAACTTTATCTCGAAGGGAGATCTTGAGGATAAGTTATTTAGCTAGACGGACTTCTAAGGAGGGAACTAAAACAATCAATACATAAACTACCCCATATATTAAGAAGTGTCTGTGTTCCTCAGAAAATCTCCTGGCGCCATAAGGTTGGTGGTGGGAGAACACGACTATACAGAGACCGGGGAAACTGATGCTACAAAACAACTGACCATCACACAGGTATTATTGCATTATAGTATACATTGTATATGCCTTAGTAATGTTTCCCAGGGAAACGTCAATGCTAACAGATTATTGTGTATAGAATATGCTCATCTGAAGAAAAATATATCTTAGTGAACATGATTTATTGAAAAATGTTTTTCCCCTTAAACTTTACTGTATTTTCAAATAATTTATGATATAACACAACAATATATATATATACTGTACTGTATAATATTATACTCCCCGAGATAAGAAAACAAAGGTGAAACTGCTAGAGATTCATAGCAGTAATAATGTCTACGCCAACAAAATCATTGATGCCCCAGGGGGTAAGGGGGCCTTCATCTAATGGTGGAGGAAAAACACAATATGCCTCATGCATGTTACTGCGTGTGTGTCATACAAGGCGACTAATATGGGGGATGGCGATAGACTTGTGGACCAACAGCCATTACTGTGCAATAAAGTCTTTATCTCAGCACTGTCTTGGTAATTAACGACGACTTCATTTCCGATGTCTGGAGTATTTCCATTAACACCAAACTGGGGCCCATAAATATAGCAACCACCTATCTCCCTCCCAGAAGTCCTTACCTCCCCTTCCCCGATGTGCACAAGCTGGCATATCAAAACGCACCTACATAATAATGATATCCTTGGTGATTTGAATGCGAAGCATACTCTGATAGGAGACAGATCGAACAATGCGGTGGGTCTTGGCCTTGCTCGATTCATGACAAGTACCAAAATGATGCACCTAGGACCCAATTTTCTGACACTAATCAGGCATAATTCCAGCTCAAAACCAGATATAATCTTATCAAATAACAGGACTTACCATAACACAAGAATAGAACCAGGACCCCTCAACTCGGCTGACCACCTCCCTATAATTGTTACTATTACTCCTACGGCAATCACCATCCTGACCACCCCAAGACTTGATCTTAAAAAGGCAAACTGGGAAATATTTAATCAATTCATAGAGGAAAACTATCATAGAACGATCCCCCTCAACGAAGTGGACACCACTAGATACAACAACATCAACCCGGTCACACGAGAGATCACACTGTTCTTATTCTAACTAAAGAATGTTTTTCATATTTCCAACTACATCCAAATTCCTGTGGCTTATATTAAAAAAAGTTAAGTGATGACAAATGGTTTTTATATATGAACATAGAGGTATTTGTCATCACTTTACAAAAGTGTCATCAGCATTTGTTTATCATCAACACTTTTTGTATATGCAAATATATTAAATTATAAGGTACACCTGCGCGGAAAACTGTTTACATAATATTTGTTGTATTGTTTAAAACTAATATAACAATGACAAACTTTCTTGGCCTAATAGTTAATTTTTGTATGAATATACTGTATATAAATACACATTCATCAAATACAATAATACTCTATTAACAATTTCAAAATTCAAATTCTTTACACAATACACGATTATTACATTACACTAACTATTTTTACAAAAAACTAATTTAATTAAATACCGTGCAACACTCTCATAATTGTGTTTACATACACGTACTGCACCAGTCACAGGAGGGCACCGGGACGCACAAATACCGTGCAACACTCTCATAATTGTGTTTACATACACGTACTGCACGAGTCACAGACATGTCTGTAACCTTCACATGTCCGTGCATTTTAGACCATTGCTGAGGCAAGTACACTTAGGGAGTTCGCATGACCGCACACACTTGCAAGACAGTAGCTGCATAACAGCATCTGGTGCTGGTGAGCCTCGCATCCAGTTGACGGCAAGCTTACCGTCCTCATCTGTCATCCAACCGCAGTCTGTTGGGTTCGCAACAAATGGCTGGCTCTGAAGACTTCTCCTCCAGATCGCAGCCTGGTAGTTTGCACGCAGTGCATGCATGAAGAGGCAGTCCTCACAAGGAGGGAGTTGACTTGACTCTACCTCTCCACGTCTTGCACAGAACAGCTCATACCGAAGCTTGTTTACCTTAGTTGTGTGGGTAGATGGTAGGTACATGTGGCAGGTGATTTCCTGTAGCTTCTCAAAGAGTTCAGGAGACACTTCCCATGAGCGTCCAAGTTCGTGAAAAGCATGCTGGTATGTCTTGTCCATCTTCACCTGCTTGAGTGTCGTCATCTTCCCTCGGCCAGCGAATGCACTGACGGTATCACAGCCTGTAAAGGCATGCATACCAATCAATGAATCACACACGCTGCCTCCCAGTGTGCGGCTCAGTGTGGTGATATCCAGGAATCTTGTCCGGTTCTTCGTCCCGCACTTCTGGAACAGATGGGATGGGATCTTGTGGCACATGCCAAGACACAACACCATGACGTCTGTATCTTCTGCAGTGATGATGACAGACTTGTTCCCAGATTCTGCTGCATGAAGTGCATGGAGAAGAAGGCGTGTGTCTGCTTCTTCTTGAGTTGACTTAAGCTCAGGAGCCTCTTCCCACTGCTCTTTGGTGATCTTGAAGCAGCGCTGCTCACATGTGACATACAGCTCCTTGTCCTTGAGCTTCTCCCTGTGCTGTGGTGCCTTCCATTCTTCTACCAAGAACTTGATAAGACTTGCCTTGTTGGAGGAACTACCGAGTAACTTTCTCCACTGCTGGATGTTGTGCCCAGGTTGAATGTTCTTGAAATGAATTCCTGTGCCTGCACTTCTTTTGGCTCGTTCTGCATCCTTGATGGATGTCTCCTTGTAGATATCAAACACAACATCAATGCGCCTGCTCTTAGCACCTTCATGAACAGCGTGACTCAGTGCTGTACCTGCAAGCTGTGAAAAAGTTTTGTCGTTTCCCTTCAGTTTGTGGACCAGGCTCATCCCATCAATTATGGTAGCAGAGGGCTCGGGTATCACTTCTGCAGGAGAAACATTCCTCTCTAACTCCTTTGCGAGGGCAGCCTTGTTGGTCTTGCGGAGAGACCCATCACCGCTGGCAAGTGCCCAAGGCAAAGGCCCCAGGGGATGAGCCAAGACATCACTCATTTTGAGCTTTCTGTTCTCGGCAACAAGGATCATCTGGCCAAATAGGTTCCTGTCAGCCTTTAAGATAACCTCCTTGGCATGGTCTTGTGAGCGTGGCTTCATTCTGATGTTAGTGAACGTTCTCAGTTTCGTCTTCGTCATCGTGTCATGAAACTGTATAGTTGGCGTATCGATCTCCAGGCGCTCTTCCTTGAAGGCTTGATATGCATCCTCTCCTATTCTGTAGGCCCCTAGAAGGTCTTTGACAACTTCTGGTGGTGCCATAGTCGCAGTTGACAAACTGACAAGATCTTCTTGCTCTGCGTTGAAGGGGTTCAACCAGCTGGTCTCCATCAGTTGAACTAAAGATTGGACATCGGCCTCATCTCTTCTAATCCTGGGCATCTGTAGGTCTGGGTGGCTGAAGTCAGTATACTTTTGGCCTACTACCATAGTCCTGAGCTGCCTTAAGTACCTGCTGCGATACTCCGATGTCAGGTAGTACCTGGCGACAGCTCCGCCTTTCAGGCTGAAGCCTTTTGTGCCCCCTGGTGTCTGGGTGTCTTTGTTGATCGTCTCTTCGATTGTCTGGTCCACAGGGATCCGTCCAAAGGGATTCTTGCTACCGATCTGGACCGAAAAGCCACCTTGCATGAAGTGTTCATGGACCTCTGGGTGTTCAATGGGCAGTCGAGACATCAAGGCATAGTAGTAGGTTAGGAACCGGGCATAGTTCACTTTGTCATAGGCAAAACACCACGGTATCATCTGTCGGATTGCTCCTAGGTGGAGCATCCAGTTGCCTTCTCTGGAGGCTCGAATTAAGTCCAGCATGATCTCAACCATGTCCAGGTATGACATCCAGAATGCTGAGAGGTTGTGTTCATCTCTGAGGGTCTCAAGATAAACTTGGAAAAGCTTCATGATATGTGTGCATGATTCACTCTCCATCAGCTCTTGAAAGAGTCCCTGAGACACATTGCTGTGAAAGCTGTTGATGTCCTTAAGTGTTTCATCTAGATGGTGTATGTCCCTTGAATGGTTTTCTTCTAGCCATGAAAGGAAGCCTTTCCATGCAAGCCTCATCAGTGCTTCATACACGAGCTTGTGTAGTCTCACTGCTCTGTTGTACCTCTTGCCGTTCATCACTCCTGACACTGATCCTTCTGCGATGATACCTGATTCCACACACAGATCTCTAAGACCTGCATCTTGAAACCTCTTTCCTATGGTGGAGATGAGATTACAGATTGTGTGGAAGACGCCCATCCTGATGATAATGTTCTTGAACTTCTCTTGTTTCCAGATAACTTCGGCAGCTTTGGCATAGAGTGCTTGATCAAACACGCACACAATCTTGTTAAGCTGTAAGGACTGCATGATAGCATGCGTTTGTTCCAAGATTTCATTAACGGTGGACATTTCTGTTGCGGGAGCATTGATAGTGGGCAGGTAGCTTACAGTGTCCTGAACCACTGCAATGTCTCTGCGCATTTTGATGTTGAACCCAGTCCAACTGCTGATGGACTGGTCCTCATGGTCTGACATTCGAGTAAGAAGCCAGATATGGTTCTTTGTCTTTGAATCCTGGACTTCCTTGGTAGTGTCGACATACGCAGTCTCAATCCTAGGTGGCCCTGCCCGCCGCCCAACATTGTATATTGGCAGCATTGATGATGTCTGAGTGATGCTTCTTATCTTGGACTTGGTAATCTCTGGCAGGACTTTCTCTGGCACAGAGCCTGCAACCTTGGACTGGACAGCAATGCCATTGACTCTATGAGAAGTACCTGCTCCACTTAGGGTCTCTTCAAGTCGGTCAATGTTATCCCAGGCCAGGGTTGTGAACACACCAGGGTAGATGTTTGCTGGCAGTGGAATGTCATCCTTTGAGCATTCCAGCTTCTGGATACAAAGGGCTGTATCGATCTCCTCAAACATTGAGTAAGACACACAGTGACCAAGACGATTCAGAGTTCGGATCAGTTCTGTGTTTCCTGTCAAAGACTTTACAGCATTGGTCAGCAGTACGTGCTTGGGTGGTTTTGTCTTGCCACTGGTAACAGCAAAGACCAAGTCACTGCCAAAGGAAGTGGCAAGACGTTGAGCTCTTTCAGAGGGAGTTTCACACTCACACTCTCCTGTCAGCAGGGTGTGCAGGAATTGAGTGACTGCTGCAGGAATGACATTCTGATCTGTATCGGGAGGCCATGGCTGACTCACATCTTGTTTATTGATCTCATTCCTCAGCTGCATTCCTGCTTTGGTTAAGACATCTTCAGAGTTAGCTGCTCTTGCTTCTTGCAGGTCTTTTGCCATTTTGTGTGCTTGCCGGGCAAGGTCGTCCATTGAGAGGCTGCGTGGATAGATTAGAAGCTTTCCTTTCTCATCTGGGACAAAGCGTAGTGATTCTCCAAACTCGGTTTCAATCTTTCGGCGAACATGTTTCTTTGTCGCTGGTTTCAGTTGGATAATACCACGGGACATCATGGATCTCTCAAGCCTAGATGTGAGGTTTGTCATAGGCAGTACCTCTGGGTTGGGGAATAATTTGGTCCTTATATACAAGCAGAGTTCCTCGAGGGCTTCTGTCTCAACCTCTTCGTAGCGTGCTTCCTCGCTTTCTTCCTGATTTTCACCTGCACCCGACCTGGCGGCCGCTGGGAAATCATCTTTTGTGAAGAGTTTGTAGCACGACTTGTGGTAGTGACCCTCTGCAGCAACAAGGTCTCTGCTAACTAAACCAAGAATTCTCTGGTTGAGTTTCCTTATTGCTGCTCTGCGAATCTTCTCATCTGCTCGTAGCTCAACACACTGTATGAGTGGCTCCCTTGTCTTTGTTGTTTTTATGTACTTGCTTGACTTCTCGCAGAAGATACATACTTTGGCATACACCCTGCTAGTACTAGGGGCATCCCTTGATGCCCTCCTCCTGGGGTCGACGCTTGCTGATTCTATCTTGACACCCTTGGCAAGGATAGAATCCAGTGACTTCTTCATTGTAAAGAGACTACGACATTTACGGTGATAATGTATGTGTGGTATTCCTCCTTCTTCAAGGCCCTTGGCTGCTTCCAGGACTGGATCATGCTGCCTGATTTCTGCAGCCCTGAGCAATGTGTTCCAGGAGTCCAAATCCTGTGGTGACACCAGAGCATCGCTGTCATCATCAGAGCAGTGGATGATACAGTCGATCCGTGCTCTCTTCCTCGCAGATGGTTCCATCCTGCCGTCAAACAGTCGACACACACCTGCAAAAAATATCACCATTAAACCATGAACAAACAAACACATTACATGGAAACCACTCTACATATGTTTGCTCCTTCCAATAATAAATTATCCCCAAAATATAACAAAAAATCCCCAAATATGAAATAAACCCCTAAATATGGAGAAACTTGAAATACACATCGGAATAATTCTTGTAGAGAATCAAATAAGCTACAAGAGCTGTTAGAATATATTTTTCAATGTTCCCCATATTTAAGGATTTATTCTAGATTTAGAGGAAAATACCCAAAATATAGAGTATATTCCGAAATATGAGGAAATTTGAAAAATACCTAGGAACAACTCTGGTAGAGAATATAATTCTACATAGGTGTTCAAAGTTTCGCGATGATTGTGTGATGGATTTTAAAGAAAATGAGGAAAACGCCGAGCGTCACGCTAAAAATCTTTATTTTTGGGTAGCGCCCCTATTGCATCAAAAAAATTAGACTAAGCTACCAGTGCGAGAAGGCTATCATATCTTAATGTACTTACAGTCACTCTATAAACATTTTAGTACCATTCGTGTTTAGTCACCCCAGGTGGTACCGATATCTGGCCTGGCTCATGGACTAATACGATAAGGTTCTAATATAATGTATAATTTTCAGCATTCTTCTTTGGACTGCCTCTAAAGGGTCGATATCCATTATGTAATAAGGGCATCATAATTGGACAGCATAATCTAAATGGGGTCTTACTAGTGCTAAGTATAGCTTTAAGAAAACTTCAGCAGTCCTCTTACTAACACTCCTAGATATGAATCCTAGAACTTTATTTGCCCTGTTCCTAACACTTATACATTGTTTTCTAGGTTTCAGATCATTAGTAACGAGCACCCCCAGATCCTTCTCACACTCTGAGTTATCCGATTCTACATTGTCTAGTTTGTATTTCGCTTCTAAATTACGATTTCCAATCCTTAATACCTTACATTTGTCTACATTGAAACTCATCTGCTAATTTATGGACCACTCGTGCAAATGATCGAGATCCTTTTGAAGACATTCCCTGTCGCTAGCTGACTCTATTATCCTACACATTTTAGTAACATCAGCATATTAACTGTTCCTTCTCTTTATGCCAGAGTCAATATAAATTATGTAGATAATGAACAGAAGGGGCCCCAAAACCGACCCCTTGGGGGACCCCTCCTTTAACTAATCCCCAGTCCGATTTTACACCATTGATACTAACTCTCTGTTTCCTACTAATCAGCCATGACCTAATCCACTTGAGTAGCATCCCCCCCCCCCCCCTGCCCCACAATACCATGTACTTATATCTGCCTTAACAGCCTTTCATGTGGAACTCTATCAAAGGCCTTACTGAAGTTTAAGTAAACTATCTCATATGACTTGTCGTTATCTACCACTTCATATACCTCAGAGAAAGAAAAAAATAGTACATTTGTTAGGCAAGATCGTCCTGGAGTGAATCCATGTTGAGAGGGTTTAATTAACCTGAGCATGTCTAAGTGATTTCTAATTTTCCTGGCAATAATTGAGTCTAGCAATTTCCCTATAATTATGTGAGACTAATGGGATGGTAATTTGATAATATGGACTTATCACCTGTTTTAAATATCGGAATTACATTTGCAAGCTTCCACGAATCAGGAACTAAGCCTAAATCTAGTGAATTATTAAATAGGTGAGTTAATGGTTAACTTAATTCGACCTTGCATTATTTCAATACCCTAGCATACACCTCATCTGAACCTGAAGATTTCTGAGGTTTTAGTCTATATATTTCCTTAATTACTTCATCACTAGTGACCTGAACTGTGCTTAATATGTCGTCTATACTATAGTCTTTCAAATTTTCGAAGAGCCCTCACTGGTCTATTTCCTGTGCTATCAAATTACGCCTGATAAGTATTGGGGCAGGACAGACCAGTGTTGTCAATCCATAGGCAGTGAGGGCTCTTCGTAAATTTGAAAGACTATACCGGTAAAAACTTGGTTGACTACTGGAACTTTATATAAATATTCGTTTGTAAAAACAGAAAGGAATTAACTATTTAGAGTATTGCACATTTCTAACTCATCATCTGTAATCTCACCTATCACATTCTTAAGGGGTCATACTGCATCCTTAACCTTAGATTTATACAATTGATAAAATGCGTTAGGGTTGTTTTTAGATTAATTTGCTACCTTGATTTCGTAGTTTCTTTTGTCCTTCCTAATTTCCTTTTCTACCTGCCTCGACGAGATATGGTGGTATCCTATTAGGTGTATTTCACCTTTCTGTATTCTTCAGTATACACCTCTCTTTCTACCAATAAGATCTAATCATTTATTTGTCATCCATTTTGGCTGGTTTGTATATGACCTAAATTTTCGTTTTGATATATATTTACCTTGTTCGCTCTGTAAGGCAGAGATGAACTGATTATACACAATATTTACCTTCTTAGCTTGGTGTCTACCTGTCTCAGTTCTGTAACCTACCTGGTTTTGATCTCCCAGGTCTGCTGGAACTACTTGGCATACCTGAACTAAATTTCCTGCCTCACCTTTAATTTTGAGTAACCTTTTTAATCCCCTAAAATTCGCCTTTCTAAAGTCAGGGATAAGAATCTTATTTTCTTTTGGCTTATAATTATATTCTATAGATAAATATATTGATTTATGATCACTGTTCCCCAGCTCATCGCCTACCTCTAATTTTGTTATCCAATGTTCTTTGTTGCTAACAACTAGGTCCACAATATTGTATCCTCTAGTTGGCGAATTTACATATTGAAAGATATAATTTTCTAGTACTACTTCAAGAAAATCTTCGGATTCGTTATTGCTAGTTGGATTAAACCAATCTATACCTGGAAGATTAAAGTCGTCTAAAATGCAAACATTATTATTCTGAGATACCTTACTGATTTCTTCCCATAATAATTTGCCTAAATTTCGACAAAGGCAGGGTGCCCTATAAAGGTTCCCAAAATAATTACCTCACCTTCCCCGCTAATCTCTACAAGCACGCTTTCATTATCGCTATTTGTTTTAACCCTTAACTGGCGGCACCCGGCTATTGTCGAATGAAATAAATGTGGCCTATGTGGCGGGTCACGGCTATTGTCAAGTGCAATTTTGAGCACGTAATGTGCTCTGAGAGAGAGCGGAGCGGTGGGAGGAGCGTAGGTTACCTCATGACCGCTTGCCACGGTGGCCGTGGTGCTACTGAGATGTACTCCTTTGTACTCAACCCTCTCTCACTCGTTTCACACATAATAATGTAAGAAAATTACCGTATTTTACCGATTTTGCCCTTCGGTTGCACGATAGTTGCAAGACAACCAGTGATCGTAGAGGGATGGTTCTGGTGTCATTGGAAAGCTGAATTAACGCCCTTCCAGGGATGCATACTTGTATTACGCTCTGGCTCTTGTTTATGCATGAAAACGAGCACGGAAACAAGCTCGTTTACGGTAAAACCCCCCGCTGGGCGGCACATCAAATATACTCCTCCACCCGCTCTTAAGGTGTTAATATAATAATCTGAGGCAACATTTTAAAGTATCCCTGACATAAATTGCATCTCCACCTCCCCTTCTGTCTGTTCTGTCGTACTTAAATCATTTATATCCTGGCATATGAAATTCTGCTAATAGATGCCTAGAGTCAGTATTTTTCCAGGTTTCTGTAATCGCTACAATATCTATATTTTCCTTGCTAACAATATTGTCCTAAGCTGATCCATTTTGTTACATTAACTTCTACAACTTATAAAATATACCCTCAACCTATTACCATTATTTGCAACTAATGTTCTATTGTTTTTAACTAACATATTATTTCCTGTTGAACTAGCATGTGACTGAGGATCCTTTTCGCTTTTGACTGACGCTACACATTTTCCGCATAACCTCTCTTTTTCACTCCCAGGATTTCTGTTCAAAACCCCGCAAACATCCTATCTAAAGAACATAAGCAATTAGAAATTTCATACATTGCAAATAGTAATGTCCTCTCTCTGGCATTAATGTACCATTGGGTAATATCTCTATTATATGGGAAGAAGGACCCATATTTAAAACAACGTTCTGCTATGGTGTTTGCAACTCAAATTGTAGAAGCTACAAAGAAAGCATAGTCATAAAAAACTCCATCCTCACATGGAGCCTCTCTTACCAGTGTTGTATTCTACTTAACCAGGAGGTTCTCAACCCGATCAACTTTACGAAGTGACAGTCCCCACCATGACCAATGCTGAGTGCCGCAACACTCAGTACGCAGATCAAGACATCACTGATAATATGATATGTGCTGGACTAGCTATCGATGGTGACAAGGACTCCTGCCAGGTTGGTAGATAGCCTACTTGATTTTTGTTTGACCAGTATTTTATTATATAGTTATTCTCTTGATCTTTATCAATTTTCCGACCAAAAAAAGAAGTTACTGCCATGATGAGCTGTCTGTTAGAGATGGGTGAGCAGAAACTCAATTTAGTGTAATGTCTGTATTCACCAGAGGCATGGGAGGAGAAGTAGCAGGATACATGTAGCTCTGCTGTATACGCAGTCCAAAAGTAAAAAATGTGTAGGCCTATGTGTTGTGTGTATGGTTGGGCTTGTGTTGAACGACCTGCCGTAAACTATCGATTTTAGCAATATGATTCTGGATCATATGAATAAATTCTGTTAAGTGGGTAATACTATTCCTACCGAACGTCGAGCCGAAAGTAGCCCTATAATAAGACTTTAACCCGTACAGCGTCAGATGTGTAAGTCAATGGAGTGTCAGATATATAAAATTTACGTGCATCTATTCGCGTGCAAATTATGGAGTTTGGCAGAAGATGTGGGCCCCGGGGTTCCATGTCATCTCTACCAGTAAACCATTTCAACCAGTAGCGCTCAACCAATGCCAAATTAACCCAGACCAACCAAACCAGTGCCAAAATATAGTACTAACCTAACCTAACCTAACCTAACCTAACCATATTGGTTGATTTGGTACTGGTTGAGAGCTACTGGTTGAAATGGTCTACTGGTTGAGTTGACCGGGCCCCGGGGATGGTGTTGTCATACGTATAGCTTCAATAGCCAGTTTGTTTAGACCAGACAATGACTCTAGGCCTATACGTGGCAACACAGTGAGGTTGTTCAGTGGGCCTATTGGTGGTGGAGGGGTCGGGTGCTGCTTGGGGTTTATGATGGGTGGGTAGGGGTGTGGGGGGTATGGTAAATGTTGTCACATGTATAGGTGCAATAACCAGTATCTATGGAGCGAACAATGTGTGTGTGAAACTATGTGACAACACTGTGAGGCCGGACTATGGGCCTATGTGGCAGTGCCTGGGAGGTATGGTGGGGGGAGGGGTTTGGTAAATGTTGCCACATGTATACATGCGAAAGCCAGCATCTACTGAATGACCGATGATTCTTTGACCATATGTGACAATATTGCGTCCCTGGGTAGTAAGCATTTTGCCGGGAAGGTCTGGGGCGGTGTTTTAACCTTTGTCTTTGTTTTTGTTTTTGTTTTTTTTGTTTGTATGTTTTTGTTTTGTTTTGGGGGGTAGAGGGGGGGGGGGGGGGTATGGCAAACCTTAACACATGTATATAGATACTACAGCCAGCCTATATGGAGCGAATAATTACCTCAGGTAGGAAGCATTTTAGCGGCAAGGTTTGGAGTGGTGTTTGGGTGCATTGCTGGGTGCGAGGGCGTGTTGGAGGATCTGGTCAATGTTGCCACATATTAGATGCATAGCCAGCATCTATGGAGCGAAATATTGGGTTTTCAACCATATTATGTAACAATATCATGATCCCGGGTGGTAAGTATTAAGGAGGAAAGGTCTGAGGCTGTGTTTTGACAGTGTCAGTGGGGTTTGATGGGTGGGGGTATGGCAAACCTTGACACATGTATAGAGATGCTATAGCTAGCAATTGGAGCGAACAGTGTGTGTACGAAACTATGTGACAACATCGCGACGCAGGGACCTCGAAGAGTAGGCATTTTGGGAGGAAAGTTTGTGACAGTGTTTTGACGGTGTTTGTGGGGGTATCTGGTACATTTTGCCACATGTATAGATACGATTTTGTGCAGTTTAAGAGGGATTTGTTGTAATTAAAAGGGTTAAGGGAGATAGTTCGAAGCCTGTTATTGCTGGTGGCCCTTTGTAAATAAAATAAAATTGTCTGATAGTTGCCATGATATCATTAAAAGGATGTCACTGGTACTGAGTGGGTTACCTTACCAAGTGATCTATCTATCTGTAAATATCTATGTGCCGATTGCTCAACATGATGAAGCCTGTGAAGCGAGTGAACCAACGAGACAGGCAGGTGAGGCAACCAGTTCGTTCATAGTCTTACCTTCGTAGACTAAGGTACATGGTTGTTTTCTCAAGGCATAGAGACTGGAGTTCTCGAAAGGGGGCTTTAGTCCTGGTCGTAAGGAAAACGTCTGGGGTTCCCGAGCAGGACAACCTCTAGGTTTATATTCCCAGTATACCTGGGGCTATAAACTTGGGGTCTCCAGGACTCCGGTCACGTTCTTCCTAACTTTAACCCTATTCAATGCAGGGCGGGTCTATTTGGAGCCTCCTTGTTATGCTCCATTAGTTTGGATATACTAAGACGTTTCACCTTATTAATTTGGTGATTGTTGCATACTTCACTCCATTCAGGTGTCAATTTTTTCTGGGCGAGCGATAGCGAGCTTGCAATTTGGGAAAAACAGGCCTTCGGGCGGGACATTTATCTACAGAAAAATGTACAAACTTAGCTTGAAGTGGGTTTGTGGGAAGAATATTTAAGGGTACATCACACAGTCAGGAGTGCGAGCTAGTGTAAGTCTTAATAGGAGTCACTAGGAGTCGCTAGAATCACTAAGAGTCATCGATTTTCACCGCGAGCGAGTGGGAGTCTAACAGAATTCGCTAGGAGTCGCTAGAGTCACTAGGAGTCATCGATTTTCACCGTGAATAGGCCCGCGAGTCTGAATTGTCCCCTACTTCTAGTGACTCTAGCTCGCACTCCTGACTGTGTGATGTACCCTTTAGTTTGAAGGTAGTCTGGAAATACGCCTTCCTAAGTCTAAACTAAACTAAAAATACATTGTTAGAAAAAGGCAAATAAAATTACAACCGTCAATGATAATTAGGCAAAATATCATAAGAACCCCCAATGACGTTGCACCAAATAGTGTTAAGGTGGGCTTAATAATCCTCATGGATTGATAGCCTCTAATGTCCTATTTTAAGTAATCCTCAAGGCCTATTAAAGCAGCATAGCCACTGTCTCACCTCACAATCTCGAACAACTCTCTCTCTCCAAAGTGACCTATTGAGCTTCTCAGTCACAGGCACTGTCCCATGTATACTGTAGGTATCCACCCATACACGGTTGACAAGCTATTGTGCTTACAGATGACGTAGGGACCCTATTTAAAACTCTGTGCCTACTGAAATATATGAGAATTATGACATTTATCTTGACATTGAAAAGGCACACGTGTTTCAAACGCAATGTGATGTAGTAATTTATTTTTTAAAGGTTCTTAAGTGTGTATGGATATAGATATAATTGTATATTTGACTATGTTATCAATTATGTATGGCTACGAATGAGTTATATAAAAGCTGAGAGACTACTGACTAAAGCCGGTATCACACGAGAGCTTTTATAGTTAACATTCGATGATCAACATTTTTCTGACAACTTTTCTGGAATATTTTACACTGGTATAGGAAACTAGACTGATGGTAGATGAATGTGGGTGACCGAAATCAAATATATATTGACCTCATAAGGTGCCAGACCAGTGTTGCAGATAAATGTTGAGTGAAAAAGCGCTCGTGTGATACCGGTTTAACCCCCAGGGTGACTCAGGAGGACCCATGGTGACCCAAGGCAGTACAAACAGCATGGTCCAGATTGGTATTGTGTCCTGGGGTAACGGCTGCGCCAGGCCTGGCTATCCTGGCGTCTATACCAGAGTCACAAGTGAGTCAACAATGCTAATATATCACCTTAACCCCTTGTTTACCGGCGACGTCTTTTGAAATTAATTGTAGCTATATTTAGACGATTATAGGCAGTTTAAGAAGGATCTGTGGTAGTTAAAAGGGTTAATTGAGATGGTCTGTAGCCTCTTAATTGCTATACGTCCGTCCTAAGTTGAAGAAAATCGTCTAATGATTGGTGGAAGGCAATGAACAGGACGTCGCTGGTACAGAAGGGGTTAAATTTAATGTCTGTTGAACTTTCCATATGCCGATTATGTTCAATAGTTCTAAGTGTATTATCTCCGCCAAATGAATTTTGTGTTGATTATGTGACTATCGCCGTTTGTTTGTAGATCTGTTTACTGGTCAGCAGAATTTCGCCAAAACTTATGAAAAGATTAAGATGAAACTTTGTTCGTCTTTGCAGCTGAATAGAAATCCGAACCCGGTAATTTGATGCTATGGACTTATGGCCTAAGGACAAATAGTGCCTGGTCAATATCTTACAAACATTGTAAGTAGGTGATACCACTTAATAAAAAACACAACACACAGATGCCTTTCATATAGGGTTCCAGATCTTTCATTAAGTGCTCTTTGATCATGAACATAAGAACATGAGAACATAAGAAAATGGGAGTCTGCAGGAAACCGATTGGCCCACACAAAAAAAATCCAGAGCTAATCACTGTTCTGGGCAGTCCATTCCACATGTTAATAACTCTATTCCCAAACCAGTGCTCTCCTATATATCTCCTAAATCTAAACTTATCTAACTTGAAACCATTAGAGCGGGTTGTGTCGCCGTTCTTTAGCTTTAATATCTCATTTATATCGCCCCTATTTATACCTTTTATCCATTTAAATACCTCTATTATGTTTCCCCTACATCTTCGTCTTTCAAGAAAGTGCAAGCCTAAGGCTTTTAACCTCTCCTCATACGATAAGTTTCTAATATTATGTATCATTTTCGTCATTATTCTTTGGACTGCCTCTAAAGGGTCGATATCCATTCTGTAATAAGGGCACCAAAATCGGACAGCATTGTCTAAATGGGGTCTTACTAGTGCTAAGTATAGCTTTAAGAAAACTTCAGCAGTCCTGTTGCTAACACTCCTAGATATGAATCCTAGAACTCTATTTGCCCTGTTCCTAACACTTGTACATTATTTTCTCGGTTTCAGATCATTACTAACGAGCACCCCCAGATCCTTCTCACACTCTGAGTTACCCAGTTCTACATTGTCTAGTTTGTATTTCACTTCTAAATTTAAATGTAAAACTTGCAAACTAAACAAACCAAAATTGGGACAAGGACAATATAAAGTCAAATTAAATTATCAAAATCGCTATGTGGAAACAACGCTTACTAAAATGAAAATTATTAAATAAAAGAACACAATCCACCACATAGGGTGTACATTACTACATGAGCAAGTTAATCTGTTTCCCAAGCAAACTAATCGCACATATAACAACGCACTATCGTCACGTTAAAGGAAGTAGTAAAGTTTGGGAAGTCCGGGACGTTCTGATTCCGATTTCCAATCCTTAATACCTTATATTTGTCTACATTGAACCTCATCTGCCAATTTATAGACCACTCGTGCAAATGATTGGGATCCTTTTGAAGACATTCCCTGTCGCTAGCTGACTCTATTACCCTACCCATTTTAGTATCATCAGCAAATTTACTGATCCTACTCTTTATGCCTGAGTCAAGATCACTTATGTAGATAATGAACAGAAGGGGCCCCAAAACCGACCCTTGGGGGACCCCACTTATAACTAATCACCAGTCCGGTCCGCCTCCTCCTTTTCTGACTAATCAAGTCACTATGGACAACAGGCTAAAGGAGGACTTGGAAATGCTGGAGACACTTTTATTTCTTCACCTCAAGAACAAGAATTTACCAACAAGCAAAAGAATGTGAAGAAAGCAATGGAAAACCTCAGGCTTCTACAGCTGAAGAACAAGAAGATAAGCTTCTCAGAATCAAGCACATGTAAAGCTCGGTTCACACATACACGAATTAACGTCCCGTCCGGCCCCGACCTCTTAATTCGCCTGCAAACGGGCAAAGACGCCGGCAAAATCGCCTATGGACGGTACAGGGATGTGTGGTGTCGCCAGCACACGGGAGGGGGGGTGGGAGGCGGCGACCATTTTGTGTATGCAGAAAATGGTCGGTGTAGGCCGGGGCAACTGCCACAAAACGTGTCAGGCCGGGACACACATGGGAGCATTCGGCGTCTAGATGCCAACTGGGGGGGGGTCTATACGCCAACTGGGAGGGTCTAGATGCCAATTGGGGGGGTCTAGACGCCGACAAATGGGATGAGAACGGCGGCAAAAAACCTTTGGAATGAGAGTCGGCGATGTGGCACTGTCGTGTCACGGGAGCTGGTGACACCTCACGTCCGTGTACTGACCATAGGCGATTTTGCCGGCATCCCTGCTCATTTGCAGGCGAATTAAGGGGTCGGGGACGGACGGAACGTTAATTCCTGCATGTGTGAACCGAGCAAAAGGGGTCAGGGACGGACGGGATGTTAATTCGTGCACGTGTACCATGGGGCCTCCAGATTGATGCCGTCCTGCCTATTTTTTTTGGTCGTGGCCGGACGGGACGTTAATTCGTGCATGTGTGAACCGAGCTTAAGTGGTATCAGCAAGACCATCATGCCCGTGTAGAGCATCAATATTTTTGCCTTCACCAACATCAGCGGCCTCTTCCACCACGTCTACTCTTTGTCTGCCCAAAGAATTAAGAAAATCTACAAATAACAGCAAAGAGGACCCTTCATTTTCCTACTTAATTACATATTTCTATCTTTACTTCTCTCTCATTCTGAGAGACTTCTTATCTCGCCAGCTTGTCTACCCCAAAATAGAAAATTAAAAAGGGGGTAGCAGAAGACCTGAGACTCCCCCTGAGCTCAGCTTAAGAGCTCAGTGTCCGCTCTCTAACTCCAAAGAACAGAAGGATTTCAGCTACTGAGTGGACAGCATTGGCCCTGGTAGAGGCATAGAGAAATGTATAGACAATAGGGTTGACCATTCTGATTCCAAAGACGTTTTTAGCTAAACCGTCTTGTCTGCTGCTGTCACCCTGGCTGTCCTGGCTTCCAAGTGTACCGAGGTTGAGGAGATAAAACGCCTTATAGCTGGCCACATCCCAAAGGAGATAATCGGTTACTACCAGAAGCTGGGCCAACATTGGAAGATCTAGTTGCCCCACGTTCTTGATCCCTGGTTCCAGCTCTGATGACCAACCCCTGAAGCTCCAGTCTCAGAAGGCTGTGGTATCTGAAGGAAGAGCTGCCTCTACCTGAGGAAGGAGCCACCTGTGGCTGACAAGGGAGCTACTCTTTGCCTGGAGATAGAGCTGCCTGTACCTGAGAAAGAACACGCCCTAGATCCAGCAATGACTTCCGACCTATAAAGCGCTCCGGGCTCACACGACTATCACCAGGAGCTGGAGCAACATTGGAAGGACAAGTTGCCCTGCATTCTTGGTGCCTGGAATCGGATGTAGCGACCAACCTCTGAAGCTATGCTACTCACATGACCAGTGATACTGAGGCCTTCTGTCCAGCCAAAGCACCGCCAGTAACACAGAGGCCATCTGACCGGCCAAGACACCGCCAGTGACACTAAGGCCCTCTGACTGGCCAACGACACCATCAGCGACACGTCTGCACGGCCAATTACTCCAGCAATGACGCCAAGGCCATCAGCCCAGTAGCCCACAGGTCATGTAGTATATGCTTATCTCAAGTCTTTGTATAGTTTTGTCTTGCTGTTTTGAAACTATTCTTGTTTGTGTAAATAAACTATATTTTGTGTACATATCTTGTGCTTCCTACTCATCAGTCAAACACACTAAATAATATTGGCACTTCAGTAGTAAATTACTAAACCTTAGCTAATGAAAAGTGGGAAGGTGTAATATCTGGATATGCATCTAATAAGTAAATCAACTTTTAACTTACAGAATATTTGGATTGGATCGCCAGCAAAACTGCAAACCTGTCCCACAGCTACCAGTTAAGGACGTTAAGGACGAAATATGGTGTTCCACCCATGGATTTATTGCTGTGACTCTAGATATTATATTTCTTTTCAAAAACTTCAATGAAATAATTCGTGATCGTGCAGTACTGCATAAGCAGAGTTTGGTATCGCCCCCCCGTATAGTGGGTACCACACGAAACAAATGTCTGTCGTCGTCGGCGTCGTCGTCGTCCGTCTGTCTCGGAACTCCCCCTAGACCGTTGGACGGATTTTAACCAAATTTCACACGAACATTTGTTGCGTGAATGCAAAAGTCAGTCAAAAAACATTTTTTGAATTGATGCAATAGTTATGATTTTAGGTCCAAAATATGGTTTTGCCGCCCCCCCCCCCCCCCCCCAGCAATGATGGCGTTCTTAGTGTGTGAGCCCCAAAGGGGCTCACACACTAACTACGCATTCGTTCTGGGAGCGAAAACATCTACGCTTGCTAGGTTAAGTTAGTGTAGTTGGCATTAGAAGTGATGGTAGTAATATTTGGATTTATGGTGATAGTAGTGATAATGGTGATAATTGTAGTGATGATGGTTGTAGTTGTATTCATGGTGACAGTAGTAGTAATGATGGTCATAATAGTAGTGATGATGGTGACAAGTAATGATGATAGTTGTAGTGAAAATAATGACAGTAGTGTTGATGGTAGTGACGATGGTGTGAGTATTAGTGATGATGGTGAGTAGTAGTGAGGATGGTGAAATTTGTAGTGATGATGACGATAGTTGTGGTGATGAAGTTCATATTAATGGTGATGATGGCAGTAGTAGTGATGATGGTGACAGTAGAATAAATTATGGTAATATTTGTGACAGTAGTAATGATGATGGTTTTAGTAGTAGTGATGATGTTAACAGTAGTAATGATGATTGTAACGATAATTGTTTTAGACTTACTAATTATTATTAGTACTGGCATTATTACTAATATTATATATATTAGAATAACAATAATTGATATCGTTAGTTGTGTAGTTCCCCATCTCATCACTTCTTTCTATCCGGTGGCTATATCCAAATCCCTGAGTAAGGCACTTACCATGCGCTAACCACCAATTTAATGCTTTTTCCACATGTGTAAGACCAACATATCTGCAAATTGCTTCTTGGCTGAGGAATGTCTACATAATTGCAAATTCTCAATTCCTGAGTTTCCTTTTCCTTTTATGTAAAAGGTATTGATATAAACTAACATCAATATCGTGAACGAGTAACGATCACAGCGGTAATCTGTGCCTCAAGATTAACTATATTAGACCAGGATAGATGGATTTATCATATTTAGCCCTCACCAAATAATTTTTTATCAATTTAGGAAATATATCTTGGGCAAGGTTTAACAGTTTTCTTAACCCCTTGAAGATTGTGATGCTTTTTGACAGCATATTTTGGGTATCATCAGTCGATTTTATTCAAAGTTGCAATGTGATACGGATGTCAGATGGTTGATTAGGCCAGTCTTTGCCCTTATAACTCCCACAGATCCTTCCTGACCTATATGTTATTGTCTAATCAAAACTAAAATTATATTAATATCATAATGCAGCAAGATCGTCACAAGGTTAATTTCCTGAGGAATATAAGCGTAACTGGTATTGGATAATACGTTGTAAGCTTTGACACAACAGGAAATTCACTTATTCATCCCCTACTATACATTCATTTGTAAGCCATATACTACATGCTTCCTGTTAATTCATTAATTAATTTGAGTACAGGTGTACACTATTTTTCAATAGCATTTTCCAGACCCATTCTCATACCCTGCTCAGGTAATGTTCCAGAAGTGTGGCGAAATTAGCAATGTGGCCCCATATGGGGACTGGCATTTTAAACGGCTCTCACCCGAAAACTGATTGATGGATTTTAAATTTCTTGTTACCAATAGAAACTACAATTAATGCTTAATATTATGTTAAGAGCAAATTACACTACTGTAAATATTGAGTCATAAAAAAAAAAAAAAAAAAAGTAGTGAAAAAAAAGGGTCAACAAAAGTGAGGCATATCTCATACATTACATAAGCTGGATTAATTTAGTTGCAGGGCCGTGGAGGGGATGGCTGAGGGTGACAACAAGGCAGAACTCTGGGGCTAAAAGAAAGTTCGATAGGAACGGGAAATTTGTAGTACACATTTGGGATTATGGACCCCATATGGTGACTGGAGAAGTTGGTACAGGAAAGGGGAGGAGAGAGAGCGGCGGCTCACACCCTCTCCCAGTCGTAGGACGATGCGGACTGACTGCTCGTCTTCAAAACTTCTTGCCATCGCCCTCCGGCCATGAAATATTCGCGAAAAACCTGTTTTACGCATATATTTTTGCCCCATATGGGGCCAATATGCCTGAGCAGGGTTAACAGCTTGAGAATTATGAGACATTTTGACAACATATTTTGGCTATCAATAGACGATCTTATACAACTTAGGAAGGCGCTTGGCCCATCAAAATGAAAAATCTAACTCTAATAAATATGTTAAATTTTATAGCAGATGGATACAAAACATTTTATATCAACACTGATCACATCTACACGTGTGGTGAGTTGGTAAAGAGGAGGAGCAGTGGTTGTGGGGTCTGGGTGGTAGGAAGGAAGTCGGTAGGGTTGTTTGGTGATTTGAAATGCCATATGGAGACTCAGCTATTGACAATAATATAGTATCTCTAATTCATTACGACGAAACTTTACTTCATATGAAGTGAACTACAAGGACATTGTTTTCAGCTTAGGAAGGATCTGATATAAGTCAAATGGGTTTAATCAATCTATTTTTTCAAGCAGATCGTTCTTTATGATTCGCTGATCCAGAAGTAGGCAAAGATTCTGTCAGTGGGATTCCCAGTCCCAACTTCCAGGGGCTGATCCTCCCTACCCCATTTGGAAAGAAGTGCTGGCTACTGACTACTGACTGACTGACAGATCGTTTTTCAGTTGAATAAAATAGTCTGATATTAACATGAATGAAGTAAAAAACAATGTCTATGATATAAAGAAAGGGCTAACAACATATTGATAGGATATTCCGAATGTATTTTAGTATGATTAATGTTGTTGTGAAATATAAAAACATCATATGAAGTCAGGGTACCGTAACATAATTTTCCATAACTGAAAAGTTTCATTGCATTACGTTACCCGTCCAGTACCGATGCTGATGTGATATTTGGTTTCAGCTATGAATAGACGATAATAAGAAGATAAGGACAAATATGTAAATGCTACGGGGATCAACTTATATAATGCATAACGTTCAATTTAGTAGGCGGCCTTCCGAAACTGAATAGAATTATTATTGTCATTGTTAGAATATAATATACGAGACGTCACCGGTACTAGATGTGTTAACAAACTCTAGCGCCACGTGATACTGAACTAATATGTAAAACGTTTATATATTCTTCAATTACGTTAATTATTAGTATTATTATTATTAAAGTAAAAAGGCCATCCACCAATCAGCGCGCCCCCTTTTACCTTCTCTCTTCATCAGCTGAGTTTGACACTTTGGGCTCACGTCATAAACATGCCACGCCTTCCCGGCCGACCAATCAGAAGCCTCCATTTTCGGAGTGCCCGGCTACATGTATCGCCACACCTTTAAACTCGCTCTCGCTCTCTCCACCGGCCGTTTCCCCTGGTTACGATGGGTCTAATACATCAGTGCCAGCCCTATACTCCCGTAAGCCACTAAAAGACGTTTGCAACCAGCTTTCAGGAACATATTATGAAGAGAAAAGAGTGGAGGTGAAGCGACAAAGAATTCAAGACGTGCGGGGGGCCGAGCGGCTGGCTCAGCCAATCACAGCGCAGGAGAGCGGGAGGCGTGACTATATTAAGAAGGTGGGGGAGGCTGCAGCGGTCACGACACTCAGCTCTGAGCTCCCATCCTGAGCACACCTACCTCACCTCTCTCTCTCACAACCAACCATTCACCATGAGTTCAGCAACTCCCATCCTTGCTGGACTTGTAAAATGGTTCAATGTGAAGAAGGGGTACGGCTTCATCACCCCTGACGACGGCACCAAGGACATCTTCACCCACAAGGGCGCCATCAAGAAAAACAACCCCCTTAAGGCTGTGCCCTCCCTTGGTGATGGAGAAAGGGTGGAATTTGTGGCAGTGGCTGCTCCCAGAGGTCCTGAAGCCAGACAGGTGACGGGACCAAAGGGCGCCGCTGTCAAGGGCTCCACTCACGCCAGGGACCTCCTGAAGGAGGGGCAGAAGGAGTCAACCAGCAGGAGACCCACCAGGCCGAGCCCAAAATCCAATACCACATCTTTTTCCATCATAGATGTGGTTATTAGGATGGCTATGGCTTTGGCTGGAGACGACACCTCCCTCCTGCAGCAGATTCTGCCCGCCCTCCTGAAGGAGAACAACCTCCCTGTAATATTCATCCCAGCCAACCTTCCAGGGAGCCACCAGAGAACACCGAGGCAGAGGAACACACCGGCTCCAAAACTTCTCCTGCCTCGCCCTCTGAATAGGAAAAACTGCCCACCACCACCTTCAGAGGGGCCTGCACCAGCACCCACCAAGCCGAAGGTCCTGACTCTGACTCCCTTCATCGACCTTTTCACTGGAGAATGCTACCCTGAAGAGGACAAGACTCCAGCACCACCTATGGAGGTCGAGGAAGCCCTCCCACCACCACCACCACCTTCAGTAATCACGGCTTTGACTGCAACCACTACACCACCTCCTGAGTTAGCACAACATGCAGAAGCAGCCTCCATGCCCACCATTGAGATTGCGAGCCCCAAAGCCAAAAAAATGAAGAAGCAGAAGAAAACACCAGCAGTAGCAAAGGAGACCCTACCAGCTGCAACTTCCGAGCCCCAGCCACCAACACCACAGTCAGCAAAAACTCCAAAAACTCATCAGCAACTGTTCAAGGAAATCTGTTATCCACACCTCGAAACAGACTTCAACATGTCCATGAGCTATGCATACAAGGACTGCATAATACCTGAGTTCCACGGATTCCTGTCCTACTGCATGGAGAATTGGAAAAGAGACGGCTGCAACTGCTACTTCCACACGAAGGACCCCAAGACCAACTACGTGACCTGCATGGTAACAGTGGAGGAAGCTCTAAAACGCGGCTTCCCAGACCTCCCAAGGAAATAAAAACTCACCACCACCACCCATCACCTTCACCACCATCACCCCAGCCTCACACGCCCCCGACCAGACATGGCAGATGATACCCGTGCCAGCGAGGAGCCTCCCCGAATGTGCCCCTGTCGACCTTGCCCTGGCCAGTCTCTTCAGCAGCTAAAATCAGAAAAACCCTCAGGCAGTTCCAGTCAAGCCTGGAAACCTTTTTCTCCTGCTACAATTCACTTCATCCAACTATTTCTTGTCCTATCCCCACTTCCCCCTAACCCCCTGTCACTACTCAATTTGACTTGACCTGCTGCAGCGGTCATTCACCTCTCGGAACCCACTGGGTTTGCATCTTGCAACTCACTTCCTCTCCCTCACTTGGGCACCAAAGGGAACTCGGAACTACTTATTCCAGCCACCCAGCCCTCATCAAATGTTCCAGTAAAGACCACCTCAGGCCTAGCATCGCTCTCACCTACTAGGCGGATACACCTTCAGTATCCGGCCGCCTGTCGTCACATCGCTGGTTTGCATACTATCGCTTGGCTGTAAGCCAAGAGATTCAAAAGAGACGGCAGATATAGTAGATGGGAGCGAGAATTTCCAGAAGAGCTATTGGCCAGCTCTGAGGTGGTGAAATTGTTCCAGTACACACCTAGCAGTATACCATAAATATATATTTTTAAAGGACCCATATTGGGCCCAAACCAGACTTAAAGAAAGAGAGAAAATGCTTGACTAACCCAGTGGTTCCATAATAATTGATGTGTTCTTATAGGACAGACTAAAGAGAAAAGATACTAGACTTTTGTTGATAAATAAAATTATGATGTGTTAAGAGGAAAATAGTTATTCTTGTTAGAGAAGGCTCCATGCCGATTAGTTATAGCTAGTAAAGGATCTGCTAGGACAGCACATATATATTAATGGTAAAGTAAAAGGGAATAATTCTTGAAGATAGACACGCAACTATAAGGCTCAGGGGAACAAATAATAGTTGCCATTAGACCAGCTTTAGTTTGAGAAATAGGTAGGAAGGACACTAGTCCGTATGATCAACGAAATCTTTGGTTATAAAGGAAACATTATCTGTGTTAAGCGTTACGGGTGTTAAGTCCAGGATAATATTGTAATCTTAAGAATCTATGTAAATGGATAAAAGCGGAGAACCTTGGCCGCGTAGAGTTATTGAGGTGCCACTTACATTAGGTTAAGAATTATTATTGACCAGGTGATAGATGTGAAGATAAATTGTTTTGTAATAGGATTACGTGTGTATATATATATATATATATATATATATATATATATATATATATAATCCAAGAGTATTTAGAGGTAACTTGTAACAACGGCCTTCATTTAGAAGACATGTAATGTATGAAGTAACAAGGACATTATATAATCAAAGAGTATTTAGAAGGGCAATTGAGGTAAAGTTGTAAATACGCCCTGGTCATATGAGTAAATGTATTGTATATGGTTAAGAGGATATATTAATTGAAAGGTCATATGTAGTAACGCCTTGGTCTCTGGAGTAGACATAGTAGGCCCGGTAAAATTATATAATTTCGAAGTTTAGTTTAGAGATATAACCCTTGTTTAGATAAGTGAGTAAAGGTATGATGCATTAATGCCCTGGTCTCTAGAGTAGACAAAGCAGGGTTCGGTAAAAAACATATTATTGTAGAAACTAATAACGTGCCTTTGGATCGAAGCCGACTAAGTCAATACCTGAATATCGGGAATCCAAATAGGGAGTAACGGGAGTTCTCGGATTCCAAATTACAACCTATGTTGGGTTGACGTAATATTCCATCCGTGGCTTGGACTCATCTGGCCCGAACAGAGAAACCGTTATTAGTGTACTAGCAAGTTTGTTAAATAAAGTATACCAACTTCTAAATGACTGTCGATTTATCCCCCACTCTAGTAGTATATTCGAAATAAGAAAATAATATTTCACTTATTTTTATTATTATTATTATTATTATTATTATTATTATTATCATGATTAGTAGTATTGCTTTAATCATTAATCATTAAACAACTTACCCTCAGCATCACAGATAATTTTCAATAAGTATCACAGTAGAATGTAGGAAAAAAGGCACAGGGAAAAAGGCGCAGGAAAAAAGGCGCAGGAAAAAAGGCACAGGAAAAAAGGCACAGGAAAAAATGGCATACTATGAAAAATCCTCACAATGTTTAAAGCAGGCAAGATTATTGTGTCAGGATTTATTCCTAAATTATTATTATTAAAGATTTAAATAATGTTAATAAGAACATAAGAAAATGGGAGTCTGCAAAAAGCCGATCGGCCCACACAAGGCAGATCCCTGTCACACCCAACCCTAATTCCAAGGCCTAATTATAGGCCCAACTCACTAATACCTTGAGTACTGACCTCATCAAAACGGTCAGAGATCAACACAAGATTACTGGGGTCTGCAGAGCGGCGATTGGCCCACACCCGGCAGATCCCCCCTCATACCCAACCCATCTCGTCCATATGCCTATCTAATTCTTTCTTAAAGCTCCCTATCCTTCTTTTCTTTTTTTCTTTTTTTTCTATGTGATTGAGGGAGGCAAAAGGCATAACTGCCTATAGCGAGTGCCTCCCCCATAGTTGAAAGAGTGACAGGGCCAAAATCAAGGGACGTTCGAGCCAAAATCCCACTATGTCACTTGCTAGCCTATTCCACCCATCTACAACTCTGTTACCAAACCAATAATTGCCTATATCTTTTCTGAAACAAAATTTATCTAATTTGAAACCATTTGTTCGAGTTGTTTTGCTATCACTGAGCGTCAGTGCATTTTTCATTTCTACTTTATTTATCCCACTAACCCACTTGAACACTTCTTTCATATCCCCTCTAACTCTGCGTCTTTCTAACGAATGTAAGCCTAATTTTGTCAACCTTTCTTCATATGGTAGATATCTAATATTTTGAATCATTTTTGTCATTCTTCGCTGTACTCTCTCCAACGAATCTATGTCCATTCTGTAATAAGGACACCAAAATTGGACAGCATAATCGATATCAGGTCTTACTAATGATAAGTAAAGTTTCAAGATAACATCGGGAGTTCTGTTACTCACACTCCTTGAGATGAACCCTAGAATCCTGTATATATATATATATATATATATATACAGTATATGGAGGTAAAATCACAAATACGTGTGATCAAATTATGTAGTAAAACTCGCTAGGAAAATTGAAACAATGGAACACCAAGCTTTCGTCTATTCTCTCAAGACATCTTCAGGGTAATACAAGAAAACAGGGTGAGAGTGAGGCTTAACGCCTTACGAGCGGGCCCGTCAGTAACTTCTACTACCCGCCAAGCGGGTGGTTTTACCCTAAACGACCTTGTTTCCGTGCTCTTTTTCATGCATAAAGAGCCAGAGCGTAATACAATTATGTATCCCTGAATGGGCGATAATTGAGCTTTCCAATGACACCAGAACCATACTTCTACGACCACGCGTTCTCTTGCAACGATCGTGCAAGACGAGTGCAAAATCCCTAAAATACGGTAATTTCCTTACATAATGCCCTGTGTAGCGAGGCAGGGAGTGTGGGTGTGTGTGGAGTAGGGCCCAGTGCTGGCGCGGGGTCTATGCCGAGCGGTCAGAGTGGACCTATGCTTCTCCCACCGCTCGTCTCTTTCTCAGAACCAAATATTGCTCAGAATTGCACACCGCCTTAAGTCGGACCCCGCCACATAGTCCATGGTTCTCTAGACCGACTTTAGTCCACCCCCGCCAGACAAGGGTTAAATACCCATCCTAAATCATCTGTGAGTTGCTAATTAGCATATAAATACAAAAAGTGTTGCCAGCCTGTTGCATATTTTTAGGAACATACTTATTTTATATACAAAACATATGTGCATAAGAACATAAGAAAATGGGAGTCTGCAAAAAGCCGATCGGCCCATACAAGGCAGATCCCTGTCACACCCAACCCCAATTACAAGGCCCAATTATAGACCCATCTCACTAATACCTTGAGTACTGACTCCACCAAAACGGTCAGAGATTAACACAAGATTACAGGGGTCTGCTGAGCGCCGATTGGCCCACACCTGGTAGATCCCCCTCACACCCAACCCATCTCGTCCATATGCCTATCTAATTTTATCTTAAAGCTCCCTATCGTTCTTGATCCCACTATATCACTTGGTAGCCTATTTCACCCATCTACAACTCTGTTACCAAACCAATATTTGCCTATATCTTTTTTGAAACGAAATATATCTAATTTGAAACCATTTGTACGAGTTATTTCGCTATCACTGAACTTTAGTACATTTTTCATGTCTCCTTTATTAATTCCACTAACCCACTTGAATACCTCTATCATGTCACCTCTAACTCTGCGTTTCTCTAACGAATGTAAGCCTAATTTCTTCAACCTTTCTTCATACGGAAGATCTCTAATATTATGGATAATTTTTGTCATTCTATGTTGTACTCTCTCCAATGAATCTATGTCCATTCTGTAATAAGGACACCACAATTGAACAGCATAATCCATATGGGGTCTCACTAATGACAAGTAAAGTTTTAAGATAACATCAGCAGTTCTGTTACTCACACTCCTAGATATAAACCCGAGAATCCTGTTTGCCTTGTTACGAACGCTTATACATTGTTTTCTAGGCTTCAAATCATTGCTAACAAACACACCTAGATCTTTCTCACAGTCTGAGTTTTCTAATTCCATATTAGCTAGTTTATATTTAAAATGTGTATGCATCTTCCCTATCTTTAATACCTTGCATTTGTCAATGTTAAACTTCATCTGCCATTTTACTGACCATTCGTGTAAGGTATCTAGATCCCTTTGCAGACACTCTATATCTCTAACTGAATCAATTTTTCTCCCCATTTTGGTATCGTCTGCAAATTTACTTATCCTACTAGTTATACCTAAATCAAGGTCATTTATGTATATAATAAACAACAGAGGACCTAATACAGATCCCTGGGGGACACCACTCTTGACTGATCCCCATTCTGACTTAGTACCATTTATGCTGACTCTCTGCTTCCTACCAATTAGCCATGACCTT
The DNA here is from genome assembly GCA_032716605.1 of Paralithodes platypus. Taxonomy (NCBI): domain Eukaryota; kingdom Metazoa; phylum Arthropoda; class Malacostraca; order Decapoda; family Lithodidae; genus Paralithodes; species Paralithodes platypus. The sequence goes on along the minus strand of CM064502.1, from coordinate 34,171,287 downwards.
ATCCATCCTAACAACGCCCCACCTATTCCATGTGCCTCAACCTTTCTCATCAATCTCTCATGAGGGACTCTGTCGAAAGCTTTACAGAAATATAAATATATAATATCATATGACTTATCTACTGCTTCATATACCTCTGAGAAAAAACAAAGCAAATTAGTAAGGCAAGAACGTCCCTGAGTGAATCCATGCTGAGAAGAATTGATTAAGTTAAATGTTTTTAAGTGGTTTTTCATTCTCCTAGCAATAATTGACTCTAGTAGCTTTCCTATGATTGAAGTGAGACTAATGGGACGGTAATTGGATGCTTAGTTGATTTATCACCTTTTTTGAAAATCGGAACTACATTTGCAAGTTCCAAGCTTCTGGAACTATACCAGTTTCTAATAAATTGTTAAAAAGAAATGTTAATGGTAACTTAACTCATCTCTGCATTCTTTTAATACTCTAGCATATACCTCGTCGGGACCAGGCGATTTCTGAGGTTTCAGTCTGTCAATTTCCTTAAGCACATCATTTCTACTTATAGTAACCGTACTTAACCTATTTTCTATACTATCGCTATATACCTTACGGACTTCTGGAATCTGTGCCAAATTTTCATTAGTGAAAACGGATAGAAACTGACTATTTAATGTACTGCACATTTATCATTTATTTTCTGTCATTTCTCCTATCGAAGTTTTAAGGGGGCCTATTTTATCTCTAACTTTAGATTTATATAGCTGGTAAAAAGCCTTAGGGTTATTTTTTGAGTCATTGGCTATCCTGATTTCATAATTTCTTTTGTCTGTCCTTATACATTTTTTAACCTCTCTTGATAGATTCTGATAGTAAGCAAGTAGGTGAATTTCGCCTTTCTTAATTTTTCTATATATTCCTCTCTTTTTTCCTAGAAGGTCTAATAGTCTATTATTCATCCATTTGGGTTGGTTCTGTGTTGATCTAAATTTTCTTTTGGGGATATATTTATTATGCACATTGTGGAGTGAAGAAATAAAATTATTATATGTAGCTGTCAAATTATCCTGAGGATCGACTCTTAAGGCTCTTCTTAATCCACCATAATTGGCTTTTCTGAAATCTGGGATAAGTGTCGTATTCTCTTTAGCCTTTCCTGTCCATTGTATGTTAAAATAAATTGATTTATGATCACTATTTCCTAGTTGGTCTCCTATCTCTACATTATTTATCATTTGTTCATTATTACTGAGAACTAAATCGAGGATATTATTACCTCTAGTAGGCGAGTCTATGAATTGAAATAAAAAAACTCTCCTGTACCGCCTCAATAAACTCTTTTGAATCTGAGTCGCCGATTTGATGCTGCCAATCAATATTCGGAAAATTAAAATCCCCCATAATACACACATTGCTAAACCTTGATGCTATTTTTACTTTCCTGCCATAAAGCTGTACCTTCGTTTCTACTCATAGTTGGTGGTCTATAAATAACTCCAATAATTATGGTCTCACTACCTTCGCTAACCTCTACCCAAACACTTTCGTTATCAGTATTTAGTCTAATACCTGAATTAATACAGCTTTTTAAAGAACTGACAAACACTGCTATTCCGCCGCCCCTCCTACTTGTTCGGTCGCGTTTAAACAAACTATATCCTGGTATATGGAATTCTGCTAAAAAAATCTTGATTCTCTATTAATCCATGTTTCAGTCAGTGCTATAATGTCTATATTTTCGTTGCTAACAAGTGCTCTAAGTTTATCCATTTTGTTACATAAACTCCTACAGTTTGTATAATATAATCGCAATGAATTTATTTTACTGGTATCGGATTTACCTTTATTTCTAACTGAATTCCCATCTTCTGTTACACCTTCAATATTTCTACTAGCAGTACAATTAAAATCCTGTGACTGCAATTTTCTATTCCTATCTGATGTACCAGTACGGCAATTTACCCTATCTAGACAATTATTCTTACTCATATTCTCAGGCTTTATTTTCAGCGAAACTCCGCGACAATCCTATCTATTGACCTACCTATATTTGCCACCCCTAGCCGAGAAAGATGAACCCCGTCCTGTGCGTACAACTGGTTTTTACCATAGAAACGGGTCCAGTTATCAAGGAATGGTATTGCATTTGCATTGCAGTATTTTTCCAGCCGACAATTGATACCAATTGCCCTAGATGACTATTCCTTGCTGACCCCTCTCCGTGGCAAGATACTGTGTACTACAGGTATGCCTCCCTTCCTCCTAACTTTATCTAACACCTCCCTGTACTGCCAAAGCAGTACTTCCGTCCTACCTTTACCAAGATCATTGCTCCCTGTACTGAGACAGATAATGGGGCTATCTCCAATTTCTTTCATGATGTAATCAATTTCATCTAACACCTTCCCAACCCCGGCACCAGGCAGACAGACAAGCTTCCTAATATCAGTACATAGTGGAGCAGATAACTGCAAATTTCAGGAGAATCGTTCATTTCCAGAAACAAGCACCAAATTTGGCACACATACTCCTTGGGGATTGCTCTTTTTGATAAAACCCGTTAGCCACCTAAAAATTCTAGATGGCGGCCATTTTTCAAGATGGCCGCCATTGAATATACAGAAATATTGCATTTCGCAATAAAATTGCAAAGACTTGTCCTATTTGAATGATCTTGGTGTCAAATCAAACATTTTTCACTATGTAGAATCCGAATTGGAACCATGGACTTACTCACTAGCTTCCTTGTACCATAATATCAGTCCCGGAATCCTAATATTCTGCTAAATTAGAGGTTCATGTTACGTCTGACTCGGCTAAAATGCATGGTAGTGTATATCGTAGTAGTGTTAGAGTTTTAGTATGTGTAGCATCTTCCTGTACAAGGCTTCCAAACTGGACATGACACGATGCGGTGGGGGGGGGGGGGTGACGTTGAGAGACTTGCAGCGGAAGGTGTAGAGTAGTAGCTCAACAGAGCGGATGTCAACGCACAGCCAGGGCACACTGGTGGCACCGCTGCTGTGAAACTCAGTATGGGGTTCAGTATCAGCTGAATAATTAGTTTAGTGTAGCTAAATAATTAGTTTAGTGTCCCAAATGCTGTCTAATAAGCCCTGCATCAGTTAGCTACTGTAGATTACATGTAGTTTAACATAGATGTTTAGTTAGATAGCCGCGCCTGAATTGACAGGGTGTGCCAGCGCGGGAGAGCCGAGCCAAGGGTAACGGGGCTTTACATTGCTTTGCATGTATTTACCTGGATGGTGTACAGATCGCACGCACGGGACTTAAATGATACTGGATGAACGATCGGGCTAGGTGGAGGTCATATATTTGTATTCCCGAACCTTGTCGTATCCCATACCTTATTGTGCATGATTGTGATCAAGGTGGTAAAAGGATAACCCCTCGGCCTTGATTCACTGAATACAGATAATTATCATACTGTGATTATCTGTTATATCTGTTATCATATAACATACTGTGTTATATCATACTGTGATTATCTGTTATATACTGTGATTATCTGTTATCTATTATATCTGTGTTACAGATAATTATCATACTGTATTCACCAAGATGGCAAATACAGATCCAGGACCATCTAAATTCCGGACTGACTGGAGCAAGTGATGTCCTTGCCAGAAGAAGAAGAGTGAAGAGCTCAAGTCACCACGTGCACAACAACCACAAGAACATGATGGCTACACTATGATTGCTACTACTATTCCCCTCTTTCACGCAATTAATGAGATGCCTATTGTTCTGGATCCAGCCAGACTTGATGATGGTCGTGGCATTGAAGAAACTCTGAGGAGGAACAAGGCGCAGTATCACCAAAGTTATCGCCTTATGTTCAACAACACGAAACTGGAGAGAGCATGACAGATATGTGCAATCCTTTCCAGGAGGAGAGTCGGGACCTGCTTTCGCTTGATACAAAGGATATTGCTCACCAAACTGCCGCCGAGCTGATTGGCACACACCTTGAGAAAGGCAAGGTCCGTTTCCAGGAGTTTATGAAGGGACTGGAAGGGGAAGAAGAATCAACCTTCTAAGAACCAATCAAGAAGAACAGGGTTGACTTTTTCCGACAGGTACCAGCCTCTGTTGACTCTTCAAAGCAAAAAGTGCTGAAGGAAGACTGTCAACTGTTCTCCAAGCTGTTCATATCATGCCAGAGCAGAGAGTGTGACTTGAAGGAGTTCTTCCGTCATGAGAACCAGTCACATCCTGCTGCCCTCAGTGATGGTGGAAAGCTCCACACCTGTCAGAAATCCCACCTCACTACCATTCTTCAGAGCCAAGTTACAACCCCTGAGGCAGAGCCAGACGCCGACACCATCATCATTGATGGTGCAGAGTTGGTGAACAGTTTGCCCCCACGGAGTTCAAAGGCGTTCGAAGAGTACGCAATGCTCGATGTCCTTCCTAGAATACAAGCATACTCTACCAAGTACAAGAGAACAGACATTGTGTTTGATGTCTACCGGCCATCTAGTCTGAAAGCTGAAACTAGATCAAAGGGAGGACGCGAGGTGAGACGCAGGGTGACAGGGAAGGACAAAATTCCCTCAAACTGGCGAAACTTCCTGAGAGAAAATGACAACAAAGCCGAGCTGTTCAACTTTCTGGCTGATAAGATTGCACGTGTGGCCACACCAAATGTGGTCATTGTGACTAAGGAAGAAGATGCTGTCAGCAACCACACTATCAATCTGGCTGGGGTGGCACCGTGCAGTCATGAAGAAGCTGACACGCGGATCTTTGTGCATGCCAGGCATGCAACAGAAGCAGGCAGCAAAGTCATCATGGTCAAAGCCAGCGACACAGATGTTGTCGTCATCGCAGTCAGTGTTCTGCAGGCACTTCAGGAGCTAGGTCTGCAGCAGTTGTGGGTTGCCTTTGGCCAAGGACAGAACCTGAGGTGGGTTCCTGTACATGACTTGTGTTGCACTCTTGCAGAAAAGAGCAAAGGGATGCTCTTCTTCCATGCCTTCACTGGCTGCGATGTCGTTTCAGCATTCCGTGGCAAAGGGAAGAAGTCTGCTTGGCAAACCTGGGATGTTTGTGATGAGGCTTCCGGTGTCTTCAACAAACTCAGCCAGTACCCACCGGTAGTTGATGATGAAGACCTGGAGACCTTGGAGAGGTTCGTGGTCAGATCCAGCACAGCTGAAGGTGTCGATGATGCGAGGTTGGACATGTTTGCTCGGAAGCAGAGGCCGTACGAAGCCATTCCTCCAACCCGAGCAGCACTGAAGCAGCATGTGAAGCGTGCTGCCTACCAGGCGGGCTGCATCTGGAGTCAGTCAACAGTACGTCAACCAGAAACGCAGACTCCTGCCAACTGGGGCTGGACCAAGAAAGGAGATCTGTGGCAGATCATTTGGACAGAGCTCCCACCCATTGCAGAGAGTTGCCAGCAGCTGACCAAGTCACACTTGGTCACACTTGCAAGTCGGAATGCTGCAGTCGATGCAAATGCTACTGCTTTGGTCTGACCTGCACGGCACTGTGCAGCTGCAGATGCGAGGTTTAGAAGCGTTGTAGTATACTCATCCAGGCAGCAAGACAATAAGTGACAAACAAGTATAGGCCTACTGCCTACATGTACATCCAATAATATATCGGACTGATGGTGCCTATGATATGGGCTTTTTTTACCCTAATTATGATTCCGGGACTGATATTATGGTACAAGGAAGCTAGTGAGTAAGTCCATGGTTCCAAATTCGGATTCTACATAGTGAAAAATTTATGATTTGACACCAAGATCATTCAAGTAGGACAAGTCTTTGCGATTTTATTGCGAAATGCAATGTTTCTGTATATTCAATGGCTGCCATCTTGAAAAATGGCCGCCATCTTGAATTTTTAGGTGGCTAACGGGTTTTATCAAAAGATCAATCCCCAAGGAGTATGTGTGCCAATTTTGGTGCTTGTTCCCAGAAATGAACTATTATTCCAGTTATCTGCCCCACTAAACAGGTGGACCTAGCTAAGTGTCTGACCATGGAGTCCCCAACAATTGAGAAGGACTTGCCTCTCCTTGTCGATAACTTGGTAGCAGCTGCGGCAGCGGCAGGAACTCCTGGGGCAGCAGTTGAAGGTACTCCTGGGGGGTCAGCAGTCACAGCATTCCCTGTGTTTGGAGGCAACTTACTTACCTTTCTCCTGGTTTCCTCGCCGAAGGAAGCACTCACAGCCTCACCATCACATTCGTCATCTAAGGTGATGAACTTGTTGCTGTGGGCAACTGGCTGCCGTAGAAATTTGCAGGTTGTTGCACTTGTTGGAACAACTGTCCAGGGAGCATCACGATCCCTAACAGCAGTATATATGTACATATATACATTGAAATATGCCAAACAATACAATCTAATCATATATACAATTTGATACACATCAATGAACGTGCAGATCCCTTTCAAACTGTTATCGCAACTTATGTAAATATGAAGAAATACATACTGTATACCTGTAGAAATACATATAATTACATATACATACACATATACAAGCATACTGTATATACATTACATATACATTATTACATTATTACACATACATTACATACATACAAATACAAATTACATATATAAGAACAAAAGAAAAATGGGAGTCTGCAGAAAGCCGATTGGTCACACAAGGCAGATCCTTCCCACACCCAACCCTAATTATAAGGCCGAATTATAGGCCCAACTCACTAATACTATGGACCCTGGGGACTGCCCTTCCCAAAATGGTCAGATCAACATAAGGATAAAAGGAGTCTGTAGAAGGCCGAATAGCCCACACCTGGCATATCCCTCTCACAACTAAACAGTATATAAATTATACATAAACACACATATATACACACACCTACATACACACACACATATACTGTATACATATATATATATATATATATATAGAGAGAGAGAGAGATTGAGAGTGAGTGAGTGAGTGAGTGTGAAAGAGAGAGAGAGAGAGAGAGATTTGATTTGATTTGATTGTTTTATTGAGAAAGGTACAATTGTTACACAAGTATCATAGTTACATTTTCTCAAAAGGGCGAAGGTGCATACGCAATCTTCACCCTAATTCTAATTAAACTATGTCATTACATATATAGTTAGATAAATGATACATTGATATTGAAGATAATTTTTAACACTACCTAAGTTTAGTATATACAGTATTATAATAAAGACATATCTAAAATACATGAGTCGCCGTTATAGACCTTGATCAGATTGTTTTTTGTTTTTTGTTTTAAAACACGCATGCTGTCCCACAAGACCGCCAACTGAGCCCCGACCATGTTAATCCCTCCTTAACCCCTTATTGGTGGCGCTCGACTTAAGTCGTGCACCAATTTGCAGCAAGTTAGGAGCATTATTAAGGCTTTTAAAGGGTTAAAATCGAGTGCAAATGGCCGGGAGCACAGCGGGCCAGACAGCCGTCTCCCAGGGCTTACTGCCGCCCATTAATTCATGTTCCCTGTGTTCTCGAGAGGCCGGCAGTGTAGCCAGTAGTGAGCATAGCTGGGAAAAATATACCGATATATGCTAAACTCCCATGTTCGTGGCATCACTGCAAGAGAACCATGAGTGCTACGTAGCTCATTCTGGTCTCATTTTGAAGCTTTTAGTGCCTAGTTTTTTTTCATGCAGATGGTTGATTTATCATGCAGGAGGGCCTGAATATGCCCAAATGAGCCCAAAACACCCCGCTAGACAAGGGTTAAACATCCTAGAGGGACCCTAACCGTCGTGACCCAGTCACCAAACCCTAGCACCCAAAACATACAGCCATACAGATTCAGATTCAGATTCAGATTATTTATTTCCATTAAATAATATTCGGAAGGAAGGTGCAAGTAGTCCTCCGGGAGGGATGTGCCGCATATCCGGAGGTACATGGTACATCAAGCAATTAGCCGAGAATATTGAGGACAATACAGCAGTATGGTTAGGGAGCGTAGATTCGCTGACCCAGGGTGGCCTGTAAGGCACCACTAAATGCACATGTGTTTAGTTGAAGAGCATAGCTACACATCAAATTATATGTTTTACCATTTTACATACTTTTAAAAGGTTGTACATAGTTCCACTGTTGAACATCCATATTATTTGTTTAGTTACATTTTCGATTGTATTATTTCTATATTTTATTAAAGTTATACATTGCAGTATATAATGTTGAAGGGTGTGAGATCTTGGCCTATTGTGCAACCTACATCTTTTATCCTTCTCTGGAGTATTAATGCCTAATTCCCAGTAATATTTGTAGCCTAGTCTTAACCTAGTACATACAGAATCTTTCCACTTACTTGTAACATTCCCATAATTGAATTTAGTTTTATCTACCACCTCTCTGTAATTATGCATGGTGGCACTAGGCCTGGCTATATACTTACACTCGATATCTCTAGCTTCTTTTACTTCTTGACATTTCTTTATTTTGTTTTTTACCTGTTTCAAAGATAGGGTACATTGTACATCAATTAAACAAAAAATCAGTAGCATTTTTAGCTATTATATCAACTCTTTCATTATAGGTAATCCCTGTATGTCATGGTATCCATGAGAACACAATTTTCTCCCTGTTAATTGGAGTTGATGTACAATATTCCGGCATTGGATAACAATATTTTCGTATACTGGTGTTTTACAGTTTAGGGAGTCCAGAACCCCTCTGCTGTCAACAAAGAAGCTTACATCCCCTTCTCCTCCTTCGATTTCTTTAAGTCCATATAATATCGCATACAATTCAGCCTGAGTTGATGATATATTATCGCTTAGCCTATAATGATATTCTGTTTCTAGCCACATGTTGGAGTCTTGCATGTAATCTCTAATTAAAATCCCACAACCTGCCCTACCATTTTCCATTACCGAGCCATCACAATAAACATGTGCTACTTTACCAGTGTACATTTTTTATATTTTCTCTTCATAAATGTTTCTTAATTCTATTGCATCATACATGTTCTTTTTCTTTTGTAATGGCATAATATCTAAAATTACGTCTTTCTCCTCCCATGGTGGGACAGGTTGTGAATTTTCGTAATTAATACAGTTGTGTATATACAGTATATATATATATATATATATATATATATATATATATATATATATATATATATATTGTTACGTATCTTGATCCTCAAGTGGTTAACTTGATGAATCTAGATAGCACAGAGATATATATTAAGGTATCAGTCAGCTGAAGGCAAAACAAAAGTAAAATATAATAAAATAATTTCCTGTTGTTGCTTCCTTTCCTTTTGGATCTTAGGACTTAGGTTCCTTTATTGACTGATACTCTTTAATTATGAAAAATACTAAAACTAATTAAAGTCATGTAGTATTTATAAAGAATTATTATTTAACCGAAGCTTAGTAGGCTATGGTTATGAACCGAATAAGTTATAGCTAAAGAAGGACTATTAATTTCATAAAAAGTCTTGAAAGATAAATATTAAAGTAAGAATATTTCTGTCTCTTACCCACTTTGAAATGAATAGATAGTTTTCTTCTATGTCCTTTTATTTATATTTAATGTAATTATTCTTGGTTCTTGTCTTACGTTAACAGTATTATATTATTATTATCATCAGGATTTATATCAAAGTCACATGAAAAGTTAGATATATATTTAATAATTAGTTAAATGTATTTCTTAACCACGTAACAATGAGGTTTAATTATGAGTAAATTAAGTTACAGGATCGCTTCATAGATTCGATTCAGGTCTCACTCAAATAATATGAAAAGCAAAAATAATATTTTGAAGCTAAAAGAATTTTCTTCAGCTTAGGAAATCACTATAAGTAATATTAACACAGCCATGTTAGTCTAAGGCGATATTACTAATATGAGACAATAGCATCACCGTACTAAGCACCGTTAAGCAATGTAAGCTTAATTAACAGAAAATGAAAGAACTCGTAAGTATTAATATAAAACAATAGTATTACTTTCATCATAACCCAATTACTTAAAGAGTTGCTTTAGTCCACAAGTCAGTCAACTAAAATAGTTAAGTACATAATAATAGCGTTAACGTTAAATCCCAATCAAATAGTTACGTACATAATAGTAGCGTTAACGTTAATTCGCAATCAAATAGTTAAACACATAATAGTAGCGTTCACGTTAATTCCCAATCAAATAGTTAAACACATAATAGTAGCGTTCACGTTAATTCCCAATCACATATCTCACTAACCAACATAACGTAAGTGTTTACACCGAACACACTTAACACACATTTATATAATCTGACTGACAGTCACAATCCCATTATAATACTTCACCCCGTCTTCCTCCAGCTGCAAGTTCACCTTCCCCAACTCCAAATGAGACTGATTTGAATGCCCACAACTCGGGTCTTATATACTAAACAATGATGGTGTAGGAACGAATCAGGAGGCAGGGGGTGGTGCCCGCTCCAATCACAGCTCCTCGAGTTGCATAACAGGTGCCTGGTCCATTCACAGCTCCTGGCGTCGATCATACGTCATAGCGTCGGGTAGTTTGCAGGGTTCCCTATGACGCACGCAGGTGTGAAGGCTTGTTTGCTGGTATGCGGCGAGCTGGTTTCCCCACTCGCTAGTTCGCTCGCTAGTTTGCTTCGCCGCTTGGGTAGTTTGGCTCCTTCAACTCTAATTCTAACTCTTAAATTAACATACAGGGCTCCGTATGTCAGACCTCCCCCCTAGAAAAGAGTTTAAGGAGTATAGTACATAATATTAAACATAATACATAAATAGATTCACCACCAGATTGGCAACAGCAAGATTATAATGAGGATATAATAAGGATATCACCCAAAGTAGGCTACGTCCCCAGGTACCACATCAGAACATAGCCGGAACGTAGCTGGAGCGTTATTCGAACTGCAAGGCATCTCACAGCTGAAGGCTTGAAAGCGCACTACTAAAGCATAATATTTACCTCGCTACAAGGGAGAGCTAATTGCCAAAATCCTCTCATTAAGTTAAACTTACCGCGTTATGAGGCCAACCTGGTAAATGCAATCTTTGATCCGTGGCAGTGGGTAGGTATCGTTCTTTGTGACAGCATTGACTTGCCTATAGTCCCTACAAAACCTATGGCTCCCGTCTTGCTTTGGCACAAGTATGACCGGACTACTCCACTGGCTGAAGGCCCTTGTGATCAGCTGGTTTGAAAAAATTAAATCAAGCTCGACCTGCAGTATACTCCTGCGTTGTGGTGAGACACGGTAGGGGGATAGTTGAATGGGAGTTGCATCCCCTACGTCGATGTCGTGCACGGCCAAAGAAGTGAGCCCTGGAGTATCACGGAACACACTGGGAGACTGAGATAAAACAGAGATTAGTGGGTTCGCTTGATCAGAGGGAAGATGACATAGTTTAGATGGTAATTCCCTCCAAGCCACTGAATTATACTGAAAGTTGGATAGGCTACATGACAAGTCAAAGTCTGCATGGATACCTTCAGGCTCTAGAACAGTCTGTTGCGGGTCAGTAAGAGAACTGAAGACTTCGTCCGCACCAGGCTGTCCACAGGTCCTGACATTCACTGCCACAGTGGGAGAATCTGGAGGAGAGGAATCAGGGGACCTATGGTAGGGTTTCAACATATTTATATGGAATACTTGCGTGGGCTTTCTCCTGTCTGGGGTAGTTACTAGATAATCGGTAATGCTCACCCTCCGAATGATCTTATATGGGCCCCTGAACTTGGCAGATAAAGGTTGGCCAAAAAGGGGGAGCAGGACCAAAACCTCATCACCGGGCTGAAACTCCCTCTCACAGGCTTTTCTGTCATACCATTTCTTCATGGAGCTTTTAGCCACGGTCAAGTTTTGAGCGGCAAACTCACATGAGGATCTCAGCCGGGTTTTGAAATCAGAAACATACTTGAGGAGGTTTTGGTTCCCCTCCTGGCCAACTAGGCTATCCTGCAATAGTTGCAAAGGACCTCTTACCTGGTGACCGAAAACTAGCTCATTAGGGGAAAAACCCAGGGATTCAGTGGGAACCTCACGAGTAGCAAATAAAAGAAAAGGTACCCCCTTATCCCACTCAACTCCGGTCTCTGTACAATACTTACGTAACATTCCCTTTAATGTCTGATGATATCGTTCGAGAACCCCTTGACTCTCTGGGTGGTAGGTGCTAGACTTAACATGCTCGATACCCAACTCCTTCAGGGACTGCTGGAAAATGTTAGAGGTAAAATTAGTTCCTTGATCACTTTGCACCTCATGGGGGAAACCCATTCTGGTGAAGAATTTGAGCAGTTCCTTGATCACTTTGCACCTCATGGGGGAAACCCATTCTGGTGAAGAATTTGAGCAGTTCCTTGATGACAGTGGGAGCAGAGGTAGTCCTTAAGGGTATAGCCTCTGGGTAGCGAGTTGCCATGTCCATGATAGTTAATAAATAAATGTTACCTCCTAGGTGTCCTGCCAATGGTATACAATGTGCCATTTCCATGATATCTCTACGACAAGGTTTGGGGACTACTACTTGATGGACGTCCCAAGCCCCGTCATCGATTGGTCTGTGTGGCGGTCTCCATCTTCGCCACAATACTCCTCCTTTGAGGTAGAAACATTCACCACCCTCCTTCTCACATTCCTCTTTACTCACGGACCTGGCAGCTAACTCCTTGCATTCACTATCATCTCTCTGTAGCTCTACCAGGCCACTAGGACAATTTGGAGGGGTTTCATGGTCATCGTTAGGGTCAAGATGAGCCATAAAGGTGTCAGATAAATCCACCTCAGTCACATCATCAGACACAGTTGGAGCGTCATTCTCACTCTCATCATCCCTTTCATCAACTCTTACATTCGGTACATTTCTGTCTGAGGGAACTGCTACTTGAGACATTGAACGTGTGACAGCACACACAGGGAAAACTGTTGGCATCTCCTTTTCGAGCTCACCGGTTAGTGGCTCGTTAACAGGGGAAAGTGACAAAATGGGGTCTGGTCGGACCTTCTCACCTGCTACATCATTCCCCAAAAGGAGCGTTACCCCAGGCACAGGGATATCTTGGGACCTACACAAAGCTATGGTGGCCTCACCCTGTAGTAACTCACATTCAATTTCGCCTTTTACCAAGTATGCATAAAACTGGCCTCCAGCACCTCTCATTACAACTGGTTCGCCAGGTGGGCACTCAGTGTAAGGATTCACCATGAGGGTGCTAGTAGAACCTGTGTCTCTCAGAATTTTTACCTCATGCATACAACCATTTAATCTCACGTTGCCAGATGAAATAAAGGGACGGTAACTGTCCTGCACTGATGGTGAAATTATTATTGGCTTAACCCTAGTGGGTTGCACCACACATGCTACTACACCCCTGTCTAGATAATTTACGTTAGCTGCTAGGTACTCCTTCTGTCGGGAGTCCTGTATTAAAGGAACTTTTGGTGCTAGGTACTCCTTCTGTCGGGAGTCCTGCATTTAAGGAACTTTTGATGCTAGGTACTCCTTCTGTCGGGAGCCCTGCATTAAATGCACATATGGAATTTGAGATACAGCGGCAACTGTCTGCCCCGATCTCTCGGTTTTTTCCTTGGCCCAGCACTGATAAGCTAGGTGGCCTCTCATGCCACAAAAAGTACATACTTTAGGGATAACGGGAACGTTCCCTCTTTGAGCATTACTATTAGTTTGGGGCCCACCTCTGTTACCATTGCCCTGAGTCGCATTTTTAGTTGGGGGAACAATTCTATTTTGGCTAGCTGGGGAAGACGTTATAGGCTTGTGACTGGGTCTGTCAGATTTGTGATTGGGATACTTAAAATTAGAACTAGAATTATCGTAGGGCTTCTTTCCACAAATTTTTTTGTTGAGCACGTATGTGTCAGCCATGTCAGCAGCGTCGGCAAGACAATCTACCTTCTTCCCCTTTAAATGATAGGATACAGAAGAATAAATTTTCCATAGGAAATTTTCTAACAGGACCAACTCCTTCAGATCGTTGTAGCTTGTGACTTTCTTACTCTTGACCCAATGATTGAAAGTTTTAGTCATGGTCCTGGCAAATACCTTATAGGTTTCTTCTACTTTCTTCTGGTTTTTACGGAAAGATTGCCTGTAAGCCTCAGGCTGCAATTGATAGGTTTTTAGGATAGCTTCTTTGAGATTGTCATAATCCTGCCTAACTTCTGCTACTTCTGACAAATACGAGGCTCGAGCCTGCCCTGTCAAAACAGTTTGTAACATAAAAGGCCATTGATCTCTTGTCCACTTCATACCTCCAGCAACTTCCTCAAACAAAACAAAGAAATCCTGCACATTATCCTCAGTGAAAGGTGGAATGACACTAGTCATAGTCAATCCCAGAGGGGGAGCAATTAAGGGAGCATTTGTATTGACATTTAGTTGAGCCGTACGATATTGATATTCACATTGTTCGGTCGTTGCACTGGCATTTATTCTGGCTAGTTCTATACTTGCGTTGGCTTGTTCGGTATTTGCTTTTATTCTGGCTAGTTCTAGTTCAACATTTAGTCTGGCTTGTTCGGCATTTGCTTCGGCATTTATTCTGGCTTGTTCGGTCTTTATTCTGGCTAGTTCCAGTACTTGATCACCGGTCAAACCAGGTGGCAATTGTTCATCAAGTTGGCTAGGTTTACTAGGGATCCCACCAACTGCTCCGTCACCCTCCCCGCCTTCTACAGGGAACAGGTGGGTTTTTATGGTCTGAGCCACCTCTACTTTAGACATGTTGGAGACAGTTAATTGGAGATGTGAGGCAAGCACTTCCAGTTCGGATTTTGACAGACAGTCAATATCAGGGGCTGTGGGTTCTGATTCTATGAAAACTCGAGCATCTTCGTCATTAATTAGATGAGGCATAATTAATATTTGTTTTTTAAGTAGTGAAACGTTAATGAAACTGAGTGAAACTGTATGAAACGAATCCTGGCAAGGTCGCCACTCTTCTGTTACGTATCTTGATCCTCAAGTGGTTAACTTGATGAATCTAGATAGCACAGAGATATATATTAAGGTATCAGTCAGCTGAAGGCAAAACAAAAGTAAAATATAATAAAATAATTTCCTGTTGTTGCTTCCTTTCCTTTTGGATCTTAGGACTTAGTATCCTTTATTGACTGATACTCTTTAATTATGAAAAATACTGAAACTAATTAAAGTCATGTAGTATTTATAAAGAATTATTATTTAACCGAAGCTTAGTAGGCTATGGTTATGAACCGAATAAGTTATAGCTAAAGAAGGACTATTAATTTCATAAAAAGTCTTGAAAGATAAATATTAAAGTAAGAATATTTCTGTCTCTTACCCACTTTGAAATGAATAGATAGTTTTCTTCTATGTCCTTTTATTTATATTTAATGTAATTATTCTTGGTTCTTGTCTTACGTTAACAGTATTATATTATTATCATCAGGATTTATATCAAAGTCACATGAAAAGTTAGATATATATTTAATAATTAGTTAAATGTATTTCTTAACCACGTAACAATGAGGTTTAATTATGAGTAAATTAAGTTACAGGATCGCTTCATAGATTCGATTCAGGTCTCACTCAAATAATATGAAAAGCAAAAATAATATTTTGAAGCTAAAAGAATTTTCTTCAGCTTAGGAAATCACTATAAGTAATATTAACACAGCCATGTTAGTCTAAGGCGATATTACTAATATGAGACAATAGCATCACCGTACTAAGCACCGTTAAGCAATGTAAGCTTAATTAACAGAAAATGAAAGAACTCGTAAGTATTAATATAAAACAATAGTATTACTTTCATCATAACCCAATTACTTAAAGAGTTGCTTTAGTCCACAAGTTAGTCAACTAAAATAGTTAAGTACATAATAATAGCGTTAACGTTAAATCCCAATCAAATAGTTACGTACATAATAGTAGCGTTAACGTTAATTCGCAATCAAATAGTTAACCCTTAATTAGCGGCGAGCAACATAAGTCGAGTTAAATAAAGCTGGACTATGTGGCGGCGCTCGACATAACTCGAGTGGCAATTTCAGCACGTAATGTGGCTGAGAGAGAGAGACAAGTGGTGGCAGGAGACTAGCGAGCGTATGACTGCTCCAGACCACCGCGGCGAACCTACTGACACAAATCTCAGCTCCCTCCTCCCTCTCTCACTCGCTACATACTCAATTATGTACTGAAAGTACCGAATTACCTGCTTTTTGCACTCGCGTTGCACGGTTATTGCAAGAAAACTATCCATCATACAAGGATCGTTATGGTGTCATTCGAAAGCTCTGTTTATGCCCTTTCAGGGATAGGTACTTGTTTTACGTTCTGGGTCTTATTTAGGCATGAAAATGATCACGTAAACAGCCCTATTTTGGCTAAAAACACCCCGCTGTGCGGTACACATAAATAAACCGCATAGGCCGCTCGTAAGGTGTTAAACACATAATAGTAGCGTTCACGTTAATTCCCAATCAAATAGTTAAACACATCACATAGTAGCGTTCACGTTAATTCCCAATCACATATCTCACTAACCAACATAACGTAAGTGTTTACACCGAACACACTTAACACACATTTATATAATCTGACTGACAGTCACAATCCCATTATAATACTTCACCCCGTCTTCCTCCAGCTGCAAGTTCACCTTCCCCAACTCCAAATGAGACTGATTTGAATGCCCACAACTCGGGTCTGATATACTAAACAATGATGGTGTAGGAACGAATCAGGAGGCGGGGGGTGGTGCCCGCTCCAATCACAGCTCCTCGAGTTGCATAACAGGTGCCTGGTCCATTCACAGCTCCTGGCGTCGATCATACGTCATAGCGTCGGGTAGTTTGCAGGGTCCCCTATGACGCACGCAGGTGTGAAGGCTTGTTTGCGGCGAGCTGGTTTCCCCACTCACTAGTTCGCTCGCTAGTTTGCTTCGCCGCTTGGGTAGTTTGGCTCCTTCAACTCTAATTCTAACTCTTAAATTAACATACAGGGCTCCGTATGTCAGAATATATATATATATATATATATATATATATATATATATACTGTATATATTGTTACGCTGGCCAGCTTGCCAGAATGTGCTCGTACTCGCTAACGCTCGCCAGGGCAGTGAAATGGGCTATAATAATCGTAGAACGATGTTCTTTCTTTCTTAGTATTCATGTTGTCACAGCCAGATCAGTGGTGGTCTTTATTCTTGTCTGTGACACTTGGAAGTATTTTATATCAGTGATGGAGTATAAGATATGTAGTGTAAAGTTAAGGAGAGAGAGAACGAAGGAGGCAGCGTGGTGGCATTATGTGCGTGTGTATGTACGTGTGCCTTCCTCGCTCGGGCGGGGGTTCCCACTCTCTTGATTGGCTGGCGGGCCTGGCGCGTCCTATGACGCTTGCTCTTCATGACGTAGTGGTCTGTGATTGGGTGCCGCTGTCCTAGTGTTGGTGCTGGGGGGCTCCTACTCGTGTGTCTCCTTAGAGCTTGGCATGGTGTGCTTGGTCCTAGACGTCCCTTGCAATCTGTCCCCAATCTAGCCCCCTGTACTACTGTTTCTCTCTCTGAACTTCTTCTTTTCCATTACTTCTCTTTATTCAATTACTTATCCCTTCTGGTTCTGCATACGACTTCCATAGTCGGCCAGTCGTATTACCAGCACCAGTTCTCACATATATGTTTTGCACTAGCTTTAGGGATTATTAGTCATAGTGTGCTTCTAATTATTGAGTTGTTCTTTGTTACTATTTAATGCTAGACAGTGGAGGGTATCTTTAGTTGTTGTCTGAGTTATGTACATGGCAAGTCAGAGCCTGTACGACTTCGACGGAGCTAGGTGCCTGTAACCTTTGTGCATATTTTTCCTGTGCAAGTGTAGCAGTATACAAGCGAAGGGCTTTTGCCTACTCTTGCTCGTGTGCTTGCTACCTCATTTTGTTGACCTTTGTAGAGTGCCAGGGCAAAACCAGATACTTGAGATCTGGACTTACCAAGAGAGCCTCCTAGTCACTTAATGTAACATAAGGGAAATCTGTTCAAGGGGAGACAGTAGGCTACGAGCATGCATGCGCTCTGCCTAGCCTCCTGGTACCTTTTATGCCGCTGCTAGACTTTATTAGTAATAAAGACAGCATTGTGTTTATTAACTTTAACCCTTAATTAGCGGCGAGCAACATAAGTCGAGTTAAATAAAGCTGGACTATGTGGCGGCGCTCGACATAGGTCGAGTGGCAATTTCAGCACGTAATGTGGCTGAGAGAGAGAGACAAGTGGTGGCAGGAGACTAGCGAGCGTATGACTGCTCCAGACCACCGCGGCGAACCTACTGACACAAATCTCAGCTCCCTCCTCCCTCTCTCACTCGCTACATACTCAATTATGTACCGAAACTACCGAATTACCTGCTTTTTGCACTCGCGTTGCACGGTTATTGCAAGAAAACTATCCATCATACAAGGATCGTTATGGTGTCATTCGAAAGCTCTGTTTATGCCCTTTCAGGGATAGGTACTTGTTTTACGTTCTGGGTCTTATTTAGGCATGAAAATGATCACGTAAACAGCCCTATTTTGGCTAAAAACACCCCGCTGTGCGGTACATATAAATAAACCGCATAGGCCGCTCGTAAGGTGTTAACTGTGTATGCTTTAGGAATTATTCACGTATTATTTTAGCCTAGGTTGATGCTTGGTGCACAACCCAGTATGGCTGTTACTTTGGCTGAGGAAGTACTGTTTTAAGTGGCTATTATTAGTGCTGCCACAGAGTTGTTGCACTCCCTTGTTTTATATATATGTATCCTACTTATTGGTGTATTTAAGATACACGCTTTGGTGTCCTGCCCCTGCATTATTTCTGTTCTATATTAACTCCTTCAGACATACTATGTTCCAGTAAGTCCACGGAGGCGGGCGCCCGGTATCATTGCCACTGCACCACACAACTGTCAAAACCACACTGCTGGCCGTTAGAATTGTCGGAGGAACCTGGGGTTTCCACCAACCGACAGATCTTCATCTAACTTACCGGACTTACTGAGCTCCATATGACGCTAGTGCGTCATATGGACTTATTGGAGAGGCAAGTAGATAAGTCCATATGACGCGATCGCGTCATATGAGTTTTTGGTCATAAGTTCCATATGACGCGATCGCGTCATATATGTCACAAGGAGTTAATGAGCATCTTAGAGCATCAGACTTTTTCACAAGATTCCATATCTGTTTGCTGTAGGACTAGACTTTCAGTGTTTTCATAGAGCATTGAAGAGTTTAGTGTTGAGTACAGACTCACACTAAAGTTAACGTAAGCATATACTCCTTTATTAAATCTTGTTATAGTTTATTTAAGCATTGTTATTACTTGAGAGCATTTTATTAACGTAAAGTACTCCTGTTGTGAGTAGGCTTTGCCGTCACCGGAAGGCCTTTGTAGAAGTGCACTAAAACCCAGTTAATTGATACCCCGTTATCCAGTAGATTAACTCTGGAGGGTATTAAGTGTTTTGTTCACCGGCGTAATAGTTCGAGGGTTTGGAATTAGCGTACGTACCGTTGTTGCAGATATAGCCTATCATCTAGTCCATTATTAAGTGCCCTTGTTTATTTCGTAGTGCCGGTCATAACAATATATATATATATATATATATATATATATATATATATATATATATAAAATTACACCGTATCCTATATCTGGCCGAGTTCTCAATCTTCTAAACAAAATACTGTATCGAACGGTATAAATATATTGTATAGGCGTGTCTTTGATTTGTAGCCAGGATAATTAATTAAGAACATAAGAACATAAGAAAATGGGAGTCTTCAGAAAGCCGATTGGCCTAAGCAAGGCAGATCCCTGTCCCACACAACCCCAATTACAAAGCCCAATTATAGGCTCAACACTCTTAATACCCTGAGGATCATCTTACCAAAACGGTTAGAGATTAACTCAGGATTACGGGGTCTGCAGAGCGCTGATTGGCCCAACCCGGCTGATCCCCCTTCACACCCAACCCTTCTCGTCCATATGTTTATCCAATTTTATCTTAAAGCTCCCTACCGTTTTTAATCCCACTATAGCACTTGGTAATCCATTCCACCCATCTACAACTCTGTTACCAAACCAATATTTGCCTATATCTTTTCTGAAACGAAATTTATCTAATTTGAAACCATTGGTACAGTTCTTTCGCTATCACTGAGCTTTAGTACATTTGTCATGTACCCTTTGTTAATCCCACTAACCCACTTGAACACCTCTATCATATCCCCTCTAACTCTGCGTCTCTCTAACGAATGTAAGCCTTTCTTTTATACGGAAGATTTCTAATATAATGGATAGTTTTTGTCATTCTACGTTGTATTCTCTCAAATGAATCTATGTCCAATCTGTAATAAGGACACTAAAATTGAACAGCATAATCCATATGGGGTCTCACTAATGACAAGTAAAGTTTTAAGATAACATCAGCAGTTCTGTTACTCATACTCCTAGAGATGAACCCGAGAATCCTGTTTGCCTTGTTTCGAACGCTTATACACTGTTTTCTAGGCTTCAAATCATTGCTAACAAACACATCTAGATCTTTCTCACAATTCGAGTTTTCTAATTCCATATTAGCTAGTTTATATTTAACATTTGTATGCATCTTCCCTATCTTTAATACCTTACATTTGTCGATGTTAAACTTCATCTGCCAATTTACTGACCATTCGTGTAAGGTATCTAGATCCCTTTGGAGGCACTCTATATCTCTATCTGAATCAATTATTGTTCACCCCATTTTGGTATCGTCTGCAAATTTACTTATCCTACTAGTTATACCTAAATCAAGGTCATTTATGTATATAACAAACAACAGAGGACCTAATACAGATCCCAGGGGGACACCACATTTGACTGCTCCCCATTCTGACTTCGTACCATTTATGCTAACTCTCTGCTTCCTACCAATTAGCCATGACCTAATCCATCCCAACAACGACCCACCTATTCCATGCGCCTCAACCTTTCTCATCAATCTCTCATGGGGGAATCTGTCGAAAGCTTTACTGAAATCTAAATATATTATATCATATGACTTGTCATTATCTACTGCTTCATATACCTCTGAGAAAAACTAAGAAAAATTAGTAAGGCAAGACCGTCCCTGAGTGAATCCATGCTGAGAAGAATTTATTAAATTAAATGTATCTAAGTGGTTTCTAATTTTACTAGCAATAATTGACTCTAGTAGCTTTCCTATGATTGATGTAAGACTAATGGGACGGTAATTGGATGCTATTGATTTGTCACCTTTTTTGAAGATCGGAACTACGTTTGCAAGCTTCCAAGCTTCTGGAACTATACCTGTCTCTAATGACTTGTTAAAAGAATGTAGGGATGAGTTAAGTTACCCATTAACATTTCTATTTAATACTCTAGCATATACCTCATCAGGACCAGGCGATTTATGAGGTTTCAGTCTGTCAATTTCCTTAAGCACATCATTTCTACTTATAGTAACCGTACTTAACCTATTTTCTATACTATCGCTATATACCTTACGGAGTTCTGGAAACTGTGCCAAATTTTCATTAGTGAAAATGGAAAGAAATTGACTATTTAATGTACTGCACATTTCTAAATAATTTTCTGTCATTTCTCCTATTGAAGTTTTAAGGGGACCAATTTCATCTTTAACCTTGGATTTATATAGTTGGTAAAAAGCTTTAGGATTATTTTTTGAGTCATTGGCAACCTTAATTTCATTATTTCTTTTTTCTTTCCTAATATCCTTTTTTACCTGTCTTGATAGATTCTGATAGTAAGCAAGTAGGTGAATTTCGCCTTTCCTAATTTTTCTATATATTCCTCTCTTTTGTCCTAGAAGATCTAATAGTCTATTATTCATCCATTTGGGTTGGTTCTGTGTTGATCTAAATTTTCTTTTGGGGATGTATTTATTTTGTGCATTGAATACTGGCTCTATAAAATTATCGTATGTATCTACCAAGGTTGACGTCTCTTCCTGACTTAAGATGACAGGTGCCTGAGAAGGGGTACACTCATTTGGACACCTGGATCGACTTAATTTTTTAACCATAGGGTCCGCTAATAGGGCTCTTCTTAACCCACCATAATTGGCTTTTCTGAAGTCAGGTATTAATGTTGTATTCTCTCTGGTATTACCTTTCCATTGTATATTAAAATACACAGAATTGTGGTCACTATTTCCTAGGTTACTCAGTTACTCAGTTACTTGTTCGTCAAAGGGAATCCACGCAATGCGAGCTAAGCTCATTATTATCGCGCCTCCTTAACTGGGAATGTATTGCGTGAAATGCATGTTAAGTGTTTTATGTACTGTTGGAATGGCTGTGGATGTGTATGTAGTCTGTATTTTAGCCAATTGGCGACATCGGAAACGAAGGATTAGGGTGGATCTGTATGGTACCATTCTCACTATAGACGGTACCGTCTCGCCCGAAGGCTTAGGTAGCCATCAGCTTAGGTGAACCATATGATACCCATCTCGCCTTGTACCATTTTTGCCAATCCCAGATGGGACGTCACAACGTCGTCCACTTATTCCAGGTACCTATTTACAGCTAGGTGAACTGAGGCTAACACATGAAAGGAGACAAGCCCAATTTGTCTCCGCCCGGCCGGGGATTGAACCCCCGACCCCTCGTGTGTGAGACGAGAGCTCTACCTACTAGGCTACGGGCTGTGTGGTCCGCTATCTCTACATTATTTACCATATGTTCATTGTTACTGAAAACTAGATCGAGAATATTATTACCTCTAGTCGACGTATCTATGAATTGAAATAAAAAACTATCTTGTACTACCTCTATAAACTCCTCAGAATCAGAGTCTCCTATTTGATGCTGCCAATCTATATTCGGAAAATTAAAATCCCCCATAATGCACACATTGCTAAACCTTGATGCCATTTTAATTTCCTCCCATAATGACGTTCCGTCATTTCTACTCATATTTGGCGGTCTATACATAACTCCAATAACTATGGTCTCACTACCTTCGTTAACCTCTACCCAAACACTTTCATTATCGTTATTTAGTCTAATACCTGATTTAATACAGCTTTTTAATGTACTCCTGACAAACACTGCTATACCGCCACCCCTCTTACTTGTTCGGTCATATTTAAACAAACTATATTCTGGTATATCAAATTCTGCTAAAAAATGCCTGGTTTCTGTATTAATCCACGTTTCAGTTAGCGCTATTATGTCTATATTTTCTTTGCTAACAAGGGCTCAAGTTCGTTCATTTTGTTACATAGACTCCTACAGTTTGTGTAATATACTCTCAATTTACTTCTTTTCTTTATACCTAATTTACCTTTATTTCTAGCGACATTTCCATCTTCCGTTGCACCATCACTACTATCATTTGCAATATAGTCATCATTTTTAGCATGAGACTGAATATCCTTATCGCTTTCGCCTGACGCTAAACTTGTTCCATTTAACCTCTCATTTACACTCTCAATATTTCTGTTCAAAACTCCACAACCACCCTATCTAAAGAACTAGCTAATGTGGAAACCCCTAACCGTGAAAGATGAACCCCATCCCTTGCGTACATCCTTCTAGGAAAAAAGAGAGGAATATATCGAAAAATTAAGAAAGGCGAAATTCACCTACTTGCTTACTATCAGAATCTATCAAGAGAGGTTAAAAAATGTATAAGGACAGACAAAATAAATTATGAAATCAGGATAGCCAATGACTCAAAAAATAACCCTAAGGCTTTTTACCAGCTATATAACTCTAAAGTTAGAGATAAAATAGGCCCCCTTAAAACTTCGATAGGAGAAATGACAGAAAATTATTTAGAAATGTGCAATACATTAAATATTCAGTTTCTATCCGTTTTCACTAATGAAAATTTGGCACAGATTCCAGAAGTCCGTAAGGTATATAGCGATAGTATAGAAAATAGGTTAAGTACGGTTACTATAAGTAGAAATGACGTGCTTAAGGAAATTGACAGACTGAAACCTCAGAAATCGCCTGGTCCCGATGAGGTATATGCTAGAGTATTAAAAGAATGCAGAGATGAGTTAAGTTACCCATTAACATTTCTTTTTAACAATTCATTAGAAACAGGTATAGTTCCAGAAGCTTGGAAGCTTGCAAATGTAGTTCCGATTTTCATAAAAGGTGATAAATCAATAGCATCCAATTAGTCTCACTTCAATCATAGGAAAGCTACTAGAGTCAATTATTGCTAGGAAAATGAGAAACCACTTAGAAACATTTAACTTAATCAATTCTTCTCAGCATGGATTCACTCAGGGACGTTCTTGCCTTACTAATTTGCTTAGTTTTTTCTCAGAGGTATATGAAGCAGTAGATAATGACAAGTCATAATTATGATATTATATATTTAGATTTCAGTAAAGCTTTCGACAGAGTCCCTCATGAGAGATTGATGAGAAAGGTTGAGGCACATGGAATAGGTGGGGCGTTGTTAGGATGGATTAGGTCATGGCTAATTGGTAGGAAGCAGAGAGTCAGCATAAATGGTACTAAGTCAGAATGGGGATCAGTCAAGAGTGGTGTCCCCCAGGGATCTGTATTAGGTCCTCTGTTGTTTATTATATACATAAATGACCTTGATTTAGGTATAACTAGTAGGATAAGTACATTTGCAGACGATACCAAAATGGGGAGAAAAAATTGATTCAGTTAGAGATATAGAGTGTCTGCAAAGGGATCTAGATACCTTACACGAATGGTCAGTAAAATGGCAGATGAAGTTTAACATTGACAAATGCAAGGTATTAAAGATAGGGAAGATGCATACAAATTTTTAATATAAACTAGCTAATATGGAATTAGAAAACTCAGACTGTGAGAAAGATCTAGGTGTGTTTGTTAGCAATGATTTGAAGCCTAGAAAACAATGTATAAGCGTTCGTAATAAGGCAAACAGGATTCTCGGGTTCATATCTAGGAGTGTGAGTAACAGAACTGCTGATGTTATCTTAAAACTTTACTTGTCATTAGTGAGACCCCACATGGATTATGCTGTTCAATTTTGGTGTCCTTATTACAGAATGGACATAGATTCATTGGAGAGAGTACAACGTAGAATGACAAAAAATATCCATAATATTAGAAATCTTCCGTATGAAGAAAGGTTGAAGAAATTAGGCTTACATTCGTTAGAGATACGCAGAGTTAGAGGTGACATGATAGAGGTATTCAAGTGGGTTAGTGGAATTAATAAAGGAGACATGAAAAATGTACTAAAGCTCAGTGATAGCGAAATAACTCGTACAAATGGTTTCAAATTAGATAAATTTCGTTTCAGAAAAGATATAGGCAAATATTGGTTTGGTAACGGAGTTGTAGATGGGTGGAATAGGCTACCAAGTGATATAGTGGGATCAAGAACGATAGGGAGCTTTAAGATGAAATTGGATAGGCATATGGACGAGATGGGTTGGGTGTGAGGGGGATCTACCAGGTGTGGGCCAATCGGCGATCAGCAGACCCCCGTACTCTTGTGTTAATCTCTGACCGTTTTGGTGGGGTCAGTACTCAAGGTATTAGTGAGATGGGTCTATAATTGGGGTTGGGTGTGACAGGGATCTGCCTTGTATGGACCGATCGGCTTTTTGGAGACTCCCATTTTCTTATGTTCTTATGTACATCCCATCTCTCCCATAAAAACTATCCCAGTTATCAATGAATGGTATTGCTTTTTCTTTGCAATATTTCTCCAAACGGCAATTGACACCAATCGTCCTGGATGTCCATTCCTTGGGAACTCCTCTTCTGGGTAGGATACAATGTACTACAGGGATCCCTCCCTTCATCCTAACCTTATCTAACGCATCCCGATACTGCTGCAGCAGTTCCTCACTTCTACCCTTACCAACATCGTTACTCCCGGCACTGAGACAGATAATGGGGATATCTCCACTATCTTCCAAGATGTGGTCCATCTTCTCTAAAACCCTCCCAACTCCATGGCCAGGCAGACACACAACCTTCCTAAGCTTAGTGCGGGTAGCCCTAACTAAATGTCTTACCATGGAGTCGCCCACAATCGACACAGACTTACCTTCTCCGGACACAGACTTACCTTTCCCTCGGGAGGATCCAGCAGCTGCAGTTGGAGAACCCCCGGTGGTGGCAGAAGCTCCCTTGGTGGTGGTGGGGGTGGTGGTGGTAGTGGTGGTAGGTAGCACAGCGTCAGCGGTTGGAGCTGAGTCGGCGGCAGGCACTTCGGCTAACCCTCCCTTATCCTGACTATCTTTTCCCTCACATTCGTCTCGCAAAGGAGAGAATGTATTTGTCACACTCATACCTATTTCTACTATCCTGCTTCTTGAGTGTGACTTTCCCACCCGTATTTTTAACAACCTGCCATGAATACAATTTTTCATCAACTTCCTCCCTTTTCCCCTTACTCGACTTAATTAATTAAGGAATATTTTCCTTAATATACTGATCCACTATTCAATCGACCCAGTTAATACCAAAATTCAGGGAGGCGACCTATTACAATATAATATCTAGTAAATATATCTAATATATAATACATATATATAATATATAATATATATATATTTAATATATAATATCTAAATACAATGACAAGAGATGAGATGCTGTTGATTTATGCCAAGTGTCCCAAAGATAGGCCTATCGCCGAGGTCAAGTAATGGGATATGGTGGAGGAGATTAGTACTTTACCGAGTCCGAGGCCTGTGTTGACTCAGGAGGATGGTGTCAAGTGTCGGACTGTGTCACACGATGGGTCGATGGGTCGTGAGGCTATGGGCCTATATAGCCTGTATATTTTCCATAGAGTACTTACCGTGACATCGTTTTATATAAAATAAGTTTCCACACTATACTGTCAACTAGGCTAGTCACTCAAATAAAACTGTATTCACTAAACAAATTGCCCAAAATGGGCAAAACACGTAACCATATTTTGTAATTATAATTTATTTATTTTGTAGGCAGTATTTATTGATAAATATATTTGTCTTTCAAGCGAAAATGCATATTATCGCAAAGGTTTAGTTCAATATATATACGACACACGTATACATTCGTAGTCACAAACCTAACTATAGTTAGGAATGTGACTACGAATGCTTACCCTACGAATTATTGTACAAATACATAATTATAATTATTCACTAAACTTGTCAAAACTTCCACTGAGTAAATCAATAATCCATTGTGGCCAGCCTATAGCTTAAGCATGGCCAAGGTATAGAGTACAAGGTATAGACACGCTCAGGTCTTGTGACGTCAGATAGACCTACTGACCTCTCTCTTTCTTTCATTCTCTCTCGGGGTCATAA
Organism: Paralithodes platypus; assembly: GCA_032716605.1. NCBI lineage: Eukaryota > Metazoa > Arthropoda > Malacostraca > Decapoda > Lithodidae > Paralithodes > Paralithodes platypus. The sequence continues at coordinate 34,144,002 of CM064502.1, read as the reverse complement.
AGAATGTCCAGACTCTGTCTGTGTATGTGTGTGTGAGAGTGTGTGTGTGTGTCTGTGTGTGTGTGTGTGTCAAGTAAGGTGAGGACGCGCAGAAACATCTTGATGCCAAAATAATTTGTCTTATGTATTTATGTGTTGTATAATTTTTACTTCGCGAAAGTAATTTGAATGATTACAATAAATATGTATTGATTTTGTCTTTAATTATATGCTAATTTCATAATGTACTACCATCAAGTATTAAGCAATTTAGAAAAAACTAAGAACACACAAGTGTGGTGGCAACGCTCTCTGTTGACATTATCCCCCACCCTCCACCGTTCACTGTTTTAAAGTTTACCTATTGTTCACTATTCTTCAGAATGGACAGTCACGGTAAATTAGTTTGCCAATCCACACTATTTGCTATATTTTTCCCCTTATGATTATTTAACTTAGCTGGACAAACTCTAGTATTACATATTTGTTTAGGTGTATTAAGAAGTTATTTAATCTTACAGGAATAAAATACCATGTAGACAAAATGTAGACAAGTTATCTTAGATGAGTCTGGTTAATTATTGTTCTTACCCACTTTTAACATTATTTCAAAGTATGTAAAAGAGTATAACCACCTTCAAACAATAAACTAATCTGTGAGGACAATAAATTCAACCATATCTGTACTGCAGGCTCCATGTACAGTTCCGGCCAAAAGTCTCTCGACTCGTCTGGCAGCATTTGGCAGCTCATATTGGGGGAAATGGGGATGGAGGTGGGGGGATTCTCTCCACCCTACCTGAGTGATATGACAGTGGGATTCTGATTGGCTGACAAGACAAGAACATAAGAACATAAAAACATAAGAACATAAGAAAATGGGAGTCTGCAGAAAGCCGATTGGCCTACTCAAGGCAGATCCCTGTCACACCCAACCCTAATTATAAGGCCTAATTATAAGCCCAGCTTAAAAACGCCATTAGGACTGACCTCACTGAAATGGTCAGAGGTCAGAAAAATGGGGGTCTGCAGAGCCCCACACCTGGCCCACACCTGACAGATCCCCCTCACACCCAACCCATCTCGTCCATATGCCTATCTAATTTTATCTTAAAGCTCCCTATCGTTCTTAGAACATAAGAACATAAGAACATAAGAAAATGGGAGTCTGCAAAAAGCCGATCGGCCCACATAAGGCAGATTCCTGTCACACCCAACACCAATTATAGGCCCAACTCACTAATACCTTGAGCACTGACCCCACCAAAACGGTCAGGAATTAACACAAGATTACGGGGATCTGCTGCGCGCCGATTTGCCAACACCCGGCAGATACCCCTCACACCCAACCCATCTCGTCCATATGCTTATTTAATTTTATCTTAACCCACTGAGCCCCAGCTAGTTATTAATAAATGTACCACCAGGGACCAGCCGGTTTTGATTTTTTTTTTCTTTCCAGAAACAATAGCGAATGGGTTAGAAATGAAGGACAAAACATAAAAAAACGGTCAAAAGCTCAAAAAATTGTCCTACGGAGCCCCCGAAAATGGATTTTACAAGAGTAATAAATTGAAGGCAATTTCCCCCCAAAAACATGTTTTTGCGCGCTCACGCGCACGCGGTTGGACTTTGAGAGTTATCAATCATCGGCATGGGTGCGTGGGATACTTACACAGTTCCCATACAAATCTGAGCCCTCTAGGTGCCATAGGACCGAAGGAATTGGGACCGGAGTAACACTGACGCAACTGTTGCGTCGATGGGGTTTAGCGTTACATACATTGCTGACGCAAACGTTGCGTCGCTGGGGCTCAGTGGGTTAAAGCTCCCTATTGTTCTTGATCCCACTATATCACTTGATAGCCTATTCCACCCATCTACAACTCTGTTACCAAACCAATATTTGCCTATATCTTTTCTGAAACAAAATTTATCTAATTTGAAACCATTTGTTTGAGTTCTTTCGCTATCACTGAGCTTCAGTAACCTTTATTTATCCCACTAACCCACTTGAACACTTTTATCATATCCCCTCTAACTCTGCGTCTTTCTAACGAATGTAAGCCTAATTTTTTCAACCTTTTTTCATATGGTAGATTTCTAATATTATGAATCAGTTTTGTCATTCTTCGCTGTACTCTCTCCAACGAATCTATGTCCATTCTGTAATAAGGACACCAAAATTGGACAGCATAATCCATATGAGGTCACACTAATGACAAGTAAAGTTTCAAGATAACATCGGCAGTTCTGTTACTTACACTCCTTGAGATGAACCCTAGAATCCTGTTTGCCTTGTTGCGTACGCTTATACACTGTTTTCTAGGCTTCAAATCGTTGCTAACAAACACACCCAAATCTTTCTCACAGTCTGAGTTTTCTAATTCCGTATTAGCTAGTTTATATTTTGCATTAGTATTCGTCTTCCCTATCTTTAATACCTTGTATTTGTCAATGTTAAAATTCATCTGCCAATTTACTGACCATTCGTGTAAGGTATCTAGATCCCTTTGGAGGCACTCTATGTCGCTATCTGAATCTATTGCTCTCCCTATTTTGGTATCTTCTGCGAATTTACTTATCCTACTTGTTATACCTAAATCAAGGTCATTTATGTATATAATAAACAGCAGAGGACCCAATACATATCCCTGGGGGACACCACTCTTGACTGATCCCCACTCTGACTTAGTACCATTTATGCTGACTCTCTGCTTCCTACCAATTAGCCATAACCTAATCCATCCCAACAACGATCCACCTATTCCATGCGCCTCAACTTTTCTCATCAATCCCTCGTTGCGGGACTCTGTCGAAAGCTTTACTGAAATCTAAATATATTATATCATATGACTTGTCATTATCTACCGATTCATACACCTCTGAGAAAAAACTAAGCAAATTAGTAAGGCAAGAACGTCCCTGAGTGAATCCATGCTGAGAAGAAATAATTACATTAAATGTTTCTAAGTGGTTTCTAATTTTCGTAGCAATAATTGACTCTAGTAGCTTTCCTATGATTGATGTGAGACTAATGGGACGGTAATTGGATGCTATTGATTTATCACCTTTTTTTAATATTGGAACTACATTTGCAAGCTTCCAATCTTCTGGAACTAAACCGGTTTCTAATGACTTGTTAAATAGAAATAGCTAATACACGTTAACTTATGGACGTAAATACGTAGGTGACAAATATAGTGATTTAGGTATTCATTTGTGTTTGCCACACGCAAATATGATTCTTTCATGTAAAAAGTATTGATGTAAATCAACATCAATATCGTGAACGAGTAGCGTTCACAGCAGTATTCTATGCCTCAAGATTAACCATTTTAGACAATGATAGATGGATTCATCATATTTAGCCCTCAACATTTAGGAAATAAATTTTCGGCTGTGTGAAACATTTTATGATGAATATATGCGTGATGGAGAACAGGTTTTAGTTGTAGAACATAACAGGAAGTTAATGTTTTCACTCCCTAATAAACATTCGTTTGTAAGCCCTATACTATATGCTTCCTATTAATGAATTAATTTGCATAAGGGTCTTCATTATAGTTCTATAACCCTTTGAAGACCATGACTCATTTTGACAGTTTTTTTGGCTATCCTTGGACGATTTTATATAGGTTACGAAGGAACTGTGGGGATTCAAAGGCCAAAGGCTATCTTAAATATACCTTAAACTATTTATCCTTCCGAATCTGAATATAATCGTCTAATGATAACGAAAAACCTAAAAAGAAATGCGTCATCGTGTCATTAAAGGGGTAACTTTTCCCAGATTCATCTTAACTCCTTCAGACATATTATGTTCCAATAAGTCCGAGGAGGCGGGAGCCCGGGGATCATTGCCACTGCCCCGCACTACACTCACAACAACACTGCGGCCGTTAGAATTATCGGAGGATGATGAGGTTGCACCAACGGTTTTATCGTAAGGTAACTTATCGGACTTACTGAGCTCCATATGACGCTAGAGCGTCATATAACTTATTATAGAGACAGTCAGATAAGTCCATATGACGCGACTGCGTCATATGAGTTTTTGGTTCACTCTCCCATATGATGCGGTCGCGTCATATATGTCGCAAGGAGTTAATATAAATATCTAGAGTATTATGACACAGTTTGTCAGCTTATTTTGGCTATCATTAGACGATCTTATACAATGTGGGAAGGAGCTTGTTCCATCAAAATGGAAAAGGTAACTCTATACACAAAACATTATATCCACATTGATCACATCTACACGTGTGGTGAGCTGGAAAGAGGAGGAGCGGGTGGGTGTGGGGCTGGGTGGTAGGGAGGCAAGCGGTAGGGTTGTTTGGTGATTTGCAATGAAATATGGAGACTCAATTATTGACAATATTTTTTTTTTCTGCATTTCACTACGACGAATCTTTACTTCATATGAAGTGAACTATAAGATAATTAGTTTCAGCATAGGCAATATCTGTTTACACTCAAATGGGTTCAATCAATATTTGCATTCAAGCAGATCGTTCTTTAACACCTTACGAGCGGCCTATGCGGTTTATTTATGTGTACCGCACAGCGGGGTGTTTTTAGCCAAAATAGGGCTGTTTACGTGATCATTTTCATGCCTAAATAAGACCCAGAACGTAAAACAAGTACCTATCCCTGAAAGGGCATAAACAGAGCTTTCGAATGACACCATAACGATCCTTGTATGATGGATAGTTTTCTTGCAATAACCGTGCAACGCGAGTGCAAAAAGCAGGTAATTCGGTACTTTCAGTACATAATTGAGTATGTAGCGAGTGAGAGAGGGAGGAGGGAGCTGAGATTTGTGTCAGTAGGTTCGCCGCGGTGGTCTGGAGCAGTCATACGCTCGCTAGTCTCCTGCCACCACTTGTCTCTCTCTCTCAGCCACATTACGTGCTGAAATTACCACTCGAGTTATGTCGAGCGCCGCCACATAGTCCAGCTTTATTTAACTCGACTTATGTTGCTCGCCGCTAAATAAGGGTTAAGTCGAATTAAGTAGTCTGATATGAACCCGAGTGAAGTAAAAAACAAAACTGCACTATGATATCAAGAGAGGGCTAACAACATATTGATGGGATATTCCGAATGTATGTTAGTATGATTAACGTTGTTGTGAAATACATATCATATGAAGTCAGGGTAACTTAACATAATTTTTCATAACTGAAAGTTTCGCTACATTACGTTACATTAACCCGTCCAGTACCGATGCCGTCTGTGGTATTTTGTTTCAGCTATAATTTTTTTTTTTTTTTTTTTTTTTAAGAGACAATGAACGGAGGAAGGAAAAACACAGATAAAACAAAAAGGTCCATGTGCCTAAAGGCATCCTCCATTCATAAAATGTTTGTAACAACTGGATTTAAACATTTGTAGATTGTAAGTTTGTGGAAAGCAATTCGAGGGAAGTGAATTCCAAAGAGTAGTAGCTCTGGGGATAAATGAATTCTGATATGCAGAAGTTCTGCATTGTGGAGGAGAAAGTGTAAATTCATGGGCGCTCTCAGCTGCCCTAGTTCTACGGGGAAAGATGTGGAGAGGCGGCACAATTGAAGCAAGTTCCTCGGAACAATTACTGTGAAGATATCTGTAGAATAATGCAAGGGATGCAACGTTTCTTCGTATGGATAATGTAGGAAGGTCCTGTGTGATTGCAGGGTTATTGATTAATCTAATAGCTTTATGTTGAATTTTGTCCAACTGCCTCAATGCAACCACTCCACTTCCACCCCACAGAGGTGAACAGTAATCCATCTGAGAACGCACATGACTTTTATATATTACTGCTAACTGCTCGTCAGTGAAGAATTCTCGAACTCTGTACAGGAGTCCCAGTTTTTTAGAGGCATTCTTAGCAATGCTTCTAACATAATGAGTCCAGCTCAAGTTAGTAGTTAATGTTACACCGAGAATGTCAATACTAGGGGAAGTGGGAATATTTACATCATTAAAAAATATAAGGGAGTCAGTGAGATTCTGTCGGTTCGAAAATTGAATGTACTTGGTTTTCTGTGCATTAAAGGAAACTAGATTCTTTTGTCCCCATCCATTAATTCTAGAAAGGTCCTGGTTCAGAGAAATTGCAGTGTTTATTTTTGAATTTGTAAGATCGGGTTGGGTGAAAGAATTGGTAAATGTGAAGGAACTGTGGAGTGTTGAGTCATCTGCGTAGGAATGTATTGGATTATGAGTGGTAGATATGAGATCATTGATATGAATGAGGAACAGAGTTGGGGCCAAAACTGATCCCTGGGGAACACCAGCATTTATTGAGTGAAATTGAGAATAAAGACCATCTACCATTACACGTATTTTTTTGTTATGAAGATAAGAAGAAATTAGTGGAACTAATGATGCAAGGCCGTAGTGTGACATCTTCGACAATAAGGATTGATGCCAGACTCTATCAAATGCCTTTGATATATCCAGTGCTATTGTATGTGTTTCACCACGTTGGTCTGTAGCTTGGTTGATTTGATGCGTAAGAAGGCAAAGCATGTCTGCAGTTGATCGACATCGTCTAAAACCATATTGCCTATCACTGATTAATTTATTATTCTCAAGATGCTTAATTATGTGATTATTTAATATAATTTCAAAGACTTTACCAAGAGTGGAAGTTATAGCTATTGGTCTGTAGTTTGATGGATCTGAAGAGGCACCTTTTTTAGGAACTGGATGGATGTTTGCTTCTTTCCAGGGTACTGGGAAACATGAGGTATGAGTACACAGACGGAAAATTTTTGCCAATACAGGAGCGAGCACCAAGGAGCAATTCTTAAGTACTATTGGAGGAATTTCATCTGGACCAGGAGCCTTATCTACTGAGAGATTCTGCAAAATAGTTTTGACATGTCTGGTGTGGATCTTAAGTGAGGGAATTTCAAGCGAATTAAAATTAAGTACAGGGACATCTTGATTTATTTCATCTAAGGTTGAGTTGGTGGAGAAAATATCCGCAAGAAGGTTAGCTTTACCTCGGGGGTCACTTACCAGATTGCCAGTCGGAGATTTTAATGGTGGAATGGATGAAGCAGTAGTGAAGTTGGATTTAAATGAGTTAAGAGTAGACCAAAATATTTTGTTATCATTTGGATTATTTAGAAGTTTATTTGCCTACTTGTGGAGAAAGTTTGATTTAGTTAGGTTTAATACAGTTTTGGCATGATTTCTGATGTTTCTAAAGTAATTAAAGGCTTCATGTGTTTTTGATCTTGTGTATGCATTGTAGGCTATTGCTTTTTGTTCAGTTACTCTAGCACAATTATGGTCAAACCATTTAGGTGAATTAGATCTTTTACTGTACTTTTGATGAGGAATAAAAGTTTCCATTCCAATTTTTACAAAATCTTGTATGTGGCTCAAGGTGGAGTGTGCATCATTAGAAAAGAAAGAGGTCCAGGGAATATCAATAAAGAAACCTTGAAGACCCTCCCAGTCTGCCCTATCATAATGCCATTTAGTCACCAAAACAGGTTCAGAGTGGGAAGGTGTGGTAGGTGATAGACAGGTGGCCTGTATCAGACAGTGATCAGAAGATCCAAGCGGGGACCTCACTGTAACATCATAATTTTCTGAATTGGTTGTTAAAAATAAGTCCAGTAGGTGGGAATTATGATTAGGATTATCTGGTACACGGGTGGGTTGGTTGACTAGTTGAGTGAGATTAAATGAGTCTGCAAATAGCTCACATTCAAGACCAGCATCATCAGTCCTGGCTGAATGAGTGAGCCATTCAACATTATGGACATTAAAATCACCCAACACAGTGATTTCAGAAGAAGCATTTAAGTTGAGGACACTGAGTTGTGAGGACAGAGAATCAAAAAGACTTTGCTCTGGAGGAGTATTTGGGGAACGGTAGATTAGACCATAATATGAAGATAAGGATAAATATGTGGCAGCTAATGGGATTCATTTGTATAGTATAATAACCTTCAATATGTGGCAGCTAATGGGATTCATTTATAGAGTATATAACCTTCAATTTGGTAGACGGCCTTCCGAAACTGAATAGAATCGTCCACTCATTGTCAGAATCAAGATACATAGACTAACAGGTATGTTCACTCCCGTCTGGTGCGCAGGTCAGTGACGTCAGTAGGTGTTCTCCAGTTGGAAAATGGGGTATTTATACCCAAGATTGATATCCTTGAATCTTGGGGATATGAAAGAAAATGGAGAGTAGAAGGTAAACAAAAATAAACTCATATTCAATAATCATGTATGCTAACATTTGTGTTATAATTATTATTATTATTTGTCCTTTGTTATTACTGTGTATTTATGCATGATTTTGCTTTACAAATAGTACTGGTAGTGTATCTTGTAGTCGCTCATACACACACACACACACCTGTCTTTTGACTGGCAACATCAGAACCCTCTGTGTGAACATGATTTTGCTTTACAAATAGTACCGGTAGTGTATCTTGTAGTCGCTCATACACACACACACACACACACGCACACACCTATAAATATATATATATATATATCTATTAATCAGGGTTGTACAAAGTACCGAATAATTTTACTCAAATTCAAGTAAAAGTATGTACTTGAAAGGTTACTCAGCTAAAAGTAAAAGTACCCACATAGAAAGTTACTTAAGTTAAAGTAAAAACAAAAATATCTACTGCCGAGGGGTTGGGTGAGAGGGAGGCTTATCAGCGCCATTTATATGTAGCGGTGAACTTTTAACTAGCCAAGGAATGTCGCACCTATACCCAGGGGAATGTCCATGGGAAATGGGGGGGGGGTACCCATAGTCCAACTTTGTTTGCTACACCGCTTGACTATACTGTAGAATTAACCCTTGAGTATCAGCAACGTGTGCTATATTAACCCTTGAGTATCAGCAACGTGTGCTATATTAACCCTTGAGTATCAGCAACGTGTGCTATATTAACCCTTGAGTATCAGCAACGTGTGCTATATTAACCCTTGAGTATCAGCAACGTGTGCTATATTTTATTGTAGCCAAATTTAGACGATATTATGACGCTTAAGACGAATATCATCCATCAATACAATCAGACGATTGGGGACTGGTTTATTTAATAATTCATACATAAGGTGTCTCTTGTATGATGTAAGGTTAAAATGCAAACTGCAGACCCGTGCAGTCTTGACATTAATAGTTTTTTTGGGGTTGCAAAGAGCAATCCACTGTTTCTGCATTTCTTTATTGGGGGGGAAGCGGTGAAACTGTAGATGGGGGACATTTTTATTGCTATTATTGGAATTGCATCCAGCAATAGCACAATAGGGCATATTGGAAAAAAAAAGCAAAGTAAGCTATTTGAAAAGTTGTCAGTAAATCTGAAGGCAGCATGGAGATCTAAGTCTAATGGCTGCAGTGGGTTCACTGGACCGGGTCCCAAGCCTTGACCTGAACTGGCCAGAGGTCGGGACGGGACTGACCGCTCCTCACCTGGTGAACCCTACTGAAAAATCACCTAGTGACGTCCGGCGCGTGCGGGACGAATATTTGGGCCAAAGTGAACATACCTGTTAGTCTATGTATCTTGGTCAGAATATAATGAACGAGACGACACCGGTACTAGATGGATTAATACATTCTAGCGCCACGCGACAGAGGTCATATTGCACTGAACTAATAATTATGCTAAACGTATTAAGAACAAGGATGTCCAAATATCACGAAACAAGTGGATAAGATGAAGGAATGATGTGATAGGCCACAGTGGAAAGCAATAACTCTTACAGTACCAGCAATATACTGGACGGGTTAATGTAACGTAATGTAGTGAAACTTTCAGTTATGGAAAATTATGTTCAGTTACCCTGACTTCATATGATGTTATGTATTTCACAATAACGTTAATCATACTAAAACTATATTTCAGTAATATTAACGTCAGTTTACCTTTAATTATGACTGAAGTTGGACAATTGTATGCAGTTGAAGAAGGAACTACTTAATTCAGAGGGCATGTTGAAATCGTATTTACACCTTTGAGAGCAAGAGTTGCATTAAACAATAAAGAAAATCGTCTAGTTGGTGGACTGAGTAAAATGGAAATACACCCTGGGCCTCAAGGGGTTAACTCAATTTACTGAACATTACAAAGGATATATGGTAGCTAAAAGGATTAACTGACATGATTCATAGCCGTATGGCATACGTCCTTCCTAAACTGAATTAAATTACCTAATAGTAGTCAGAATATAAGGACAAGGATGTCACTTATACTGGATGGGATAACACCATTAAAATACCACCACCAAGCGACAAAGGCAATATGGCACCGATTCTTAGTCAATACTGTTCAGAAAAACAAAACAACACGGAAGTTAGAAGATGAATAAGGAAGGACATGTTACGGTCAATATAATAAGGGGACTCGAAAGAATATCAGCAGGACGCGGTGGGCGGCACATTGGAAAAGGAAAGGGACTATGACAGACTCATGATCGTTATAATAGGATAGGAGACTATTCAATTATTTCTATTTTAAGTATGGTGTTAAACACATCATTAGACAACATATAATTTTTAATTCCACCAACCCAATAACCATATACTTTAAATTAATGAAATCACCAATATTAGTGTGGCATATAATAAAATAAGATGTTTTTGCCACAAGGCGGCACATACTTAGGAATTGGATATATCCTTTCAGTCCTATTGGAGTTTTTATATCTTAAGATGGACCTGCCGAATCAACGAATGAATTAATATAATTTGTAGGTCCTATTGGTAGGTAATATGTTAAGTGATGACTAAAAATACTGTATGAGGAGAAGCACTTTTGTTTACAACGTTTCGCAGACAACTTCTTCAGGAGTAACCTGAAGAAGCTGTGTGCGAAATGTTGTTAATAAAGTGTTCCTCCACATATGGTGTCTTTAGTCATTCTGTCTACTTTTCAAGTGTCTCTCACCAATATGTTAACTATTACCCAATAACATACCATTTACATTTTCATATTAACCCGTTCACTACCAGTATAGTTCACTATAGTTGGTTTCAGCTACATTTAGACGATTTTGTGAAGCTTAGGACGGATATAATTATACATTAGTAGCTCGATGTGTTAAATGAGATAGTATAATTATGTAGCCTTTAACCTTTCCTTATATTCTGAATACTATTAGGTAATTTTATTCAGTTTAGGAAGGACATACGCCATACGGCTATGAGTCATGCCAGTAATCCTTAGTTACCTTATAACCTTTGTAATGTTCATTAAATTGAGTTAACCCCTGTATTTCCATTTTTACTTGGGCCACCAATTAGACTATTTTCTTTATTGTTTAATGCAACTCTTGCTCTCATAGGTGTAAATACGATTTCAACATGCCCTCTGAATTAAGTAGGTCCTTCTTCAACTGCATACAATTGTCTAACTTCAGTCATAATTAAAGGTAAACTGACGTTAATATTACTGAAATATAGTTTAGAATACATCGCTGGTACTGTAAGAGTTGTTGTTTGTTGTTGCTGTTCCTCAGGCTGTCTGGCTGAGCAGCCCCAAGGTCCCGAGCAAGGCCAAGGCCATAACCGAGCGCCCCCACAGAACCCTCCCAGCTTACCACTAATAATGCCCAGGTGACCGAAGCCACTCAAAGGCGGGGAGCTGAGGAGGGTGCGGAAACGCCCGGGAAACAGAAGCCCCACCCAAGGCCCTGTGCCCCTCAGCAATTATAAAGGGAAAGTTGAGGGGCAAAGGAAAAATGTGACGCTTTGGCTCCCAATCTGCCAGGGTTGGCAGTAGGGAGGTCAATCCACGGAAAAGACGCCGTCACTTGAGATCTAGAAAATATATAAGAAAAAGGAACAGTCAGAGTAAGCTATGGGTATGGCAGAGAACGCTCAACTCTCATTCTGATAGACCAGCCCATCACCGTACTGTAAGAGTTATTGCTTTACACTGTGGCCTATCATATCATTCCTCACCTTATGCACTTGTTTCGTGATATTTGGACATCCTTGTTCTTAATACATTTAGCATATTAGTTCAGTGCAATATGGCCTCTGTCGCGTGGCGCTAGAATTTATTAATCCATCTAGTACCGGTGTCATCTCGTTCATTATATTCTGACAATGAGTGGACGATTCTATTCAGTTTCGGAAGGCCGTCTACCAAATTGAAGGTTATATACTATATAAATGAATCCCATTAGCTGCCACATATTTATCCTTATCTTCATATTATGGTCTAATTATAGCTGAAACAAAATACCACAGACGGCATCGGTACTGGACGGGTTAATGTAACGTAATGTAATGAAACTTTCAGTTATGGAAAATTATATAAAGTAGTAGGGGGAAATCGTGCCAGAACGGCCGATGCCAAAACAGCCGATGACAAAACGGCCGATGCCAAAACAGCCGATGCCAAAACGGCCGATGCCAAAACAGCCGATGCCAAAACAGCCAATGCCAAAACAGCCGATGCCAAAACGGCCGATGCCAAAACAGCCGATGCCAAAACAGCCAATGCCAAAACAGCCAATGCCAAACCAGCCAATGCCAAAACGACCAATGCCAACACAGCCAATGCCAAAACGACCAATGCCAAAACGACCAATGCCAAAACGACCAATGCCAAAACGAAAAACCGAAACTGCCAAAACCGAAACGGTCAAACCCAAAACGGTCAAAACCAAAATGGGCAAACCCAAAACGGACAAAACCCAAAACGGCCAAACCCAAAACCAAAACGGCCAAACCCAAAACGGCCAAAACCAAAACTGCCAAAAGCCTGAAATGTCAATGACCCCGTCCTTACCTAACATGACGCAACCTAATTAAGTCTACGCGCTTTAAACTGCCCAACCTAACTGAACTGCCAAACCCAAAACGGTCAAAACCAAAACGGCCAAACCCAAAACGGCCAAAACCAAAACTGACAAAAGCCTGAAATGTCAATGACCCCGTCCTTACCTAACATGACGCAACCTAATTAAGTCTACGCACTTTAACCTGCCCAACCTCCAAAAGCCAGAAATGTCAATGACCCCGTCCTTACCTAACATGACGCAACCTAATTAAGTCTACGCGCTTTAACCTGCCCAACCTAACTGAACGGCCAAACCCAAAACGGCCAAAACCAAAACGGCCAAACCCAAAACGGCCAAAACCAAAACTGCCAAAAGCCTGAAATGTCAATGACCCCGTCCTTACCTAACATAACGCAACCTAATTAAGTCTACGCGCTTTAACCTGCCCAACCTAACTTAGAACTTCCACTGTAATTAGGCTTTCTCTCTTTCTCTCCCTCATCTCCCGGTTTATCATCTCCCTCTCAGTACCCACCCATTTGTCCCCTATTCCTGCCAAGGACATTAGTCCCAGGGCAGTAGTTCCCTTTCCAATGTTCCCTTGCCCACTCTAAACCACTGTTTGGACACTTGATCCTCAGTGTTTTGGAGGGCAAGCCTAGAAGGGTCACTAGACCTGTTGTTGCTTGATTTCCTTTGTACTCCTTTTGTTGCTTGATTTCCTTTGTACTCCCTTGCCTTATAAAAACACGCCTTACCCCCATAAGTTGTCTGATGATATCGGAGTAGCCTAGCTGGGTACAGGACTCTCTCTCTCTCTCTCTCTCTCTCTCTCTTACTCCATAAAAACACGCCATACCCTATAAAAACAAGTCTACCCGGGTGCAGGACTCTCTCTCTCTCTCTCACTCTCCCTCTCTCCCTTGTCTTATAAAAACACGACTTACCCACATAAGTTGTCTGTGCTGATATCGGAGTAGCCTAGTGGGGTGTGGGGCTCTCTCTCTCTTATCCCATAAAAACACTCGATGCGCTGGATGCTCACACGGAGGGGGAGGGGGAGGAGGAGGAGGAGGAGGTGGAGGGGGATGTTGTAAGCCAGGCGGAAACATTGAATGCCCTCATCGATCTGGCTCGCATGAACGCCCTCGACGATGATGATGATGATGATGATGATAATGATGAATGAATGAAGCGGAAACATTGAATGCCCTCATCGATCTGGCTCGCATGAACGCCCTCGACGATGATGAATTTCCAAACATGATTACCCGTAAACCATAAATGATGTATTTTCAATAAAGCGGATGCAAGGTAAATTTCCAAACATGATGACTCGTAAACCATAAATGATGAATTGTCAATAAAGCTGATTAACTGTAAAATTATGAATTGTAAATCATCGATCTGGCTCGCATGAACGCCCTCGACGATGATGATGATGATGACGAATGAATGAAGCGAAAACATGATTACCAGTAAACCATAACTAATGCATTTTCAATAAAGCAGATGCGAGGTAAATTTCCAAACATGATGACTCGTAAACCATAAATGATGAATTGTCAATAAAGCTGATTAACCCGGCAAGCGCGATAGGCCTCACGGAAGGCTTCCTATAGGGAACGCGATAGGCCTCACGGAAGCAGGACCATAAAAAAAGACTTCCATAAAAAAAAGGGCCTATCAAAACAAAGGAATTTGTCTCTAGGTGAGATAATTCCCCTCCAGTACTCATCCATGTAAATCTCACCCACCCCCCTCCCCTCCTTCCCCACCTTATTCCCCCCTCCCTCCCCTCCTCAATTATCACCTATTTTTCCTCTTATTATCATCATTTATCGGTTATTTTTCTCTCCCGCGATAATGTAGCACAAGTGGGTTGCATAAAAGATCGTTATGCAACACCCAGACACCGGCACACACCGCCCCGCTCTCCTCAGTTGACTCCCAGACAGCGAGAGGGGAAGGCTGCCTGTCTCTCTCTCTCGCCTGAGATTATGACCGGGTGGCCAATATCTTCGTTTTTCACCACCCAAATGCTTTTCCCACTTATTTTAGCACTCTTGAAGGTTCATATATACATCATATATGTAAAATAAAAGCATACCGAAAACAAATAATGGTTTATATTGTAAATATAACGAATTCTGTCAGAATCCAGGGCTAGAAATGCACAAATAACTACCCTAGCACCTACTGTCAAATCGCGCTTGTCAGGTTAACTGTAAATTATGAATTTTAAATTTCTCCTCTCCCATAAATGCTGATGATGAATTGTTAATTTTCCCGCATGATGACCTCTATTCTCTAGTTATTAAGCAGTAAGATACGTTGAGGGATAATAAAAGCTTAGTCTGTCCATTTTTTTATTTTTTTTATTGGGTCAAGAGCTCAATCAGCGTAACTATTCTCTAAGCGCCGATACTCCCGCAGCGGGCGGCGGGGCGGGGCGGGGCTGGCGGGCGGGCGGGGCGCGGCGGGCGGGCCTGGCGGGCGGGCGCGGCGGCGACGACGGTGGCGGGAGACAGCTCACAATCTAGAGAAAAACGGGGTTAGAGACGGCGAGGATGACTAAGGGTAGGTTAACATCTCAATTCATATACCGTATAAGAGAGAGAGAGAGAGAGAGAGAGAGAGTAGAGTCTTCTACGTACTTACGGGCACACGTTGAAGGTCCGTTGACAGGCGGGCATGCTAAACTTGTTATACGCGAAACGTAAGACACGTTCATCATTCCCGGGGTAGTCAGTCCGGGAGAACTTGTTACGTATCTTCCCTAGCGTTTCTCCGGCCCCCGTGTGAGTGATGAGGTGAGTAAAATACATGGCATAGACCCCGCACACGTCGCTACGGGTTCCTTGGAGTCTAAACGCATTTTTAAATATGGGGAGCCCGGGTCTCTCGAGTCCTTTAAAATAGTCGGAATAGACTCGAGGGTCTAGGCCATAGCTATCCAGACCTACTATTCTACGAGCATCGCGGTAGATACAGAGCCAATGCCCCATATTTTTTTTAGACCAACTCGGTAGAGTGTTGATTATACTCACGGCGGGTTTCCCCGCGTGTCCTCGGAGTAATGTCTCGACCTCATCCGCTAATAGCACCCCCAGAAACACCGCCTCCTTTCCCAGAGCCCCCCGTACCCCTCTTTCAATTTCCAAATTGTTCATCCCTATCCTCCTCAGGCTCGCACGTCGCACTGTAGTCGTCGGTCACCGTTTATAGTTAATATACCGACCGTCTCACCAAATAATAAAACTAGGGTATTACCCTCCGAGCCTCCGGTCATATTTAGGTTGACCTGCAGCCCTCCATTTATTTCCACTGGCATATTATCATTCAGGTTTTCAGCCCTCAAATCAAAGCAGCAAATCGTGGCTCCATTGGCGAAAGCCTCTTTAGTAATTGAATGCTCTCGATGGAGACCCAGAGCATCCAACATGCGGTAATACAGCTCGGAACAGGCGTGGGGGAAACCGCAGGACACATTATATACGACGCGACCGTTAGCCGTCACGTTCACTCTACTTAAGTTCCCGTGTATCAGATACAGAGGGTTAAGCGTATAATCACCCGCTTGGGCGGTCATACTCATCATGACCATCGTTAGCTTTTCGGGGATGACGCTGCCCCACAGTTGGTCATAAGTGGCGGAGGTCTGGCCTTGAGCCAGCACGTATGTTTTAAAGAGAGTTTTGGCGAATGTGGATTTTATAACGGATCCGCCGCTTAACGAGGAGTTTAGAGCGTGTAAAGCGTCGGGGTAGGGGAATAACCGGGTATAAAGCAATTTGATGGAATCGACGTGGAGTCGCGTCTTATCTCCCTCGATGGGTACGTTCATTAGCCAAGCGTTACTCGCCAGTTCGAGACGGAGTCGCACGGGAATACCGTCGGGTAGATAACTGTCTAGCGTACTAATGTCGAGGAATAAAGGAGCGCATAGCTCCAGACCGTGGGTCTTGAACTGCTTAGAGAGATCCTTTCGAGCGGGAGTAAAGTAACTGTCCTCTATCTTCAGGGTGAAACCCTCGGGTGGGCATGAGAAATTAGCCAAGGATCCCACCGTGTTCATTTTGCCCGGGGTCAAGGTGGTGAGGGCTTTAACGTAGGAACTGTAACCGTAGAGAACATTAGTTTCAACGGGTACATCACCGAGAAAACACTGCGCGGATTTGAAAAGACTGTGGGCTGTGTTATTCGAGACTCAATGTTCGAGGCATCCCCGAGGGCGGTTGCATTATCCTCTTGGGTTAGCCGTAGAGCGGTGTGTATGACCAATTGACTCAAGTCAATAAAGCTCCCCGGAGTCCCGGGAATGAGGAAATCAACGTATCGGTCGGTTAACTTCATGTTGAAACCTAGATTGCTAGGCAACACGTCGGCATCTTGCCGGGAGGCTATGGTAGCTTCCAAGAGACGGGTCTTGTTGGGACGGGGGAATAATTCACTGACACCGGCGGCGTATTGATCCCCGGGGGTCTGCTGACCCACAGCCCCCTCCGCGGTTGCCATGTTCGCCATCTCGACGCTAATACGATACTGATTTACAGCGAGGAAAATACATCCTTCTTATAGCGCCTCCCCATCGTCTTCTTTTTAATTTTCCTTTTAACCGTTACCCAATTTCTACCATCCTCCCTCGTCATCTTTACTGCCGCGTTCTTCAGAGCGTTCAACCCGTGTCTTTTTAGGAACCCCCTTAGGTTATTACCCTGAGAGATATCCTCCATGACATTGCTTCCAAACTCACGCGCGGAAGGAGCTATGACATTTCGTAATAGAAACGGGAAGGCTCTTTTAGTGAGACCCGCTAAGGTAGAGAACAGACCCCCACCCCGATGGTAGCTGGGCTCGTAGACGAGGGTGGCAATATCGTTGACACCGCCACCGTGAGATACTCTTCGCCCGCCGGGTGCGAAAAGAGAGCGATACTCCCCCGCGGAGGGAGGGATGAATGTAACTCGCATGCTGTTAGGGAAAAGAATGCCGACGCTTGGCTCAACGAGCTATTAATATAGCCTGACAGGGCGAATGTGAAGTAAGCACGTTATGTGTTGACCCTCCTTGAAATACATGGGACGGCCTTTCTGGTCTGTGATTTTAATGGAAATGCTATCTATAATTTTAGGTTTGAGTGGTTTATAGATGATAGGATGCACGCCTTTCGATAGCCCGTCGGAGAGGGAAAAGGCATCGAGAATATTTACATTGACCCCGGCGAATCTCGAAGGGTTGACCAGGTCACTGTATATGACCACGCACTGAGCATCACCGTTCGTTAAGGCGGGAAACGGGCTAGTATGATATAGAAATGCGTTACCCCCTTCGGTGAGAACGTCTACGGCGGAGGTAAACACGTCATAGAATTCTAAGGGACTTTAGCCGAGAAGTCGGGCTACTCGCTCTTCGAACCGTATCTTCACGGATGAGATGCTCGGATGGGAATCGCGATAGCAGCGCACCGTAAGATGATGGTCCAGACTCATTTGACCGAGGGAGAGTATCGGATATGGGCGGACCAGACGGTCAAAGGTGTTTGTATCGTAGGCTCGGTCACGGGTAAGGAGACCCCTTAATATTGACCCTAATTCAGTATTAACCCGATCGATAAGGTATTCAGTGTCCTGACTCAAGATATTTCCCAAATTAGTCGTAACCATCTTACGCTTTTCAATAGCCCCTTCGGAACTAAGCTGCGCATACTCTATATGCACGCCGCACCCCGCTTCGTGCCTCTTAACGGTATAGTAACGCTGAGGGAGTAACACATTTAACAGGCCAACTTCGTATTCCATATCCTTGTTCAGCGTTAAGGTTTGTAAGTTGTTGGTAAAACTACCGGTATTATTGGGGTATATGTCGCTGTCAGCGGCACTGGTAACGTAGACATGATGTGACTGCATCTTGGAACTGAGAGAGACTATCGTGAAGTTGGCTCGTTTCTTATATTTATAGCTACCTACAAGAAGGATGGGGGGAATAATACACGAGTAACGTTGCTCCCCCCAATACCGCCCTCCCCCAACGTGCTGAGGTGTCCACTATGTCCATTCCTCGAGATGTTGATTGTTTCGTCTAGGAAGCTACCGCGTTGGATGGAGGTATTTCTTCCCTAACTTAGTTATATATGTGCTCAAACCTCGTAAAGGTCTTAGTTAAATAGAAGCCAACATGATGGAAGCATTCACCTCCGATGCTCTTGACATATTCAAACACCCCGCTCGCGTAATAGTAGCGGGGTACAGCAATTCGGGCAAATCTAAACTGGTCAATAAACTTATAACCAAGTACCATAATAAATTTAAAAAGATTGTTATATGCGGCCTTGCCACGCATCCTCTACAGCATGATAAAGAAATAGGATCTAAGGTAACCGTGCATCCAGAAATATTGAATCCTATAAGCGATGAGGATACTTACGATCAAAGAGGAACCTTATTTGTCCTTGACGATCTATATATGGAGGCTGTAAAAAATAAATTTGTCGTTGATGCTTTTACCCACGGCTGACATAATAACATTTCATGTATCTTCATAACCCAAAACCTATACATGGGTGGTAAACATGCGAGGAATATTAGTCTCAACTGTTCGCACTTCCTTTTACTGAGACAACGTGACTAATCGCAAATACAGCTACTCGGAAGGCAAATATTCGGCAAAGACCGAGCCAGTGATTTTGTTGAAATATACAAATCCGCCGTTTTCTCTCAGCCCTTTGGCTATCTCCTAGTCGACTTGGGTATAAATACTCCCGAAGCCCTGCAATTCCGTACAAATATAGTGGGTGAACCACCCTGCGAACGTGTTTTCCAATGGTGAGCTCTAAGCATCGAGAGCTATTACATGTTCTCTACAGCCGTCACGATCAGCCGTACGGGCTGTCTTCTCAAAAGAAACTATGGGATAAGGCCCGAGGCATTGATCCTTCCATAACCCCGCGAGACGTGGCGGGATTTCTCAGGACCAGCAAAACCTACACGCTACATAAGCTACAGCCGAAGAAATTCCCCCGGCAGAAAGTTCTCTCCCCCAAGCCCAAGATCATCATGGCTGCCGACTTAGCCGATATGCGTCATTTAAAGAAAGACAACGATAATATATCATACCTGCTAGTCTGCGTGGACGTCTTTTCTCGTTTTATGCAGGTCATGCCTTGCCTCCGGAAAGATGCGACTTCCATGCTAACGGCTGTTAAGAGGATTATGGAAAGCGATGAATCCAGGGGTGTGAGAAGATTGAACACCGATCTAGGCACCGAGTTTTATAATAAAAAAGTGAAGGAATATCTAACATCTCGCAAGATTAAGTTATATAGCGTTCACTCTAGCGAGATTAAAGCTTCCATCGCCGAACGAGCCATTCGCACATTGAAATCCGGTCTATATCGCTTTATTACACAGCGGAATTCCCCTCGATATATTAACCATCTCCAGGACATGGTCAAGGCCTACAATAATTCCCCTCACTCTGGATTAAAAAATGGACAAACCCCCATCCTCGTGCATAAATTAACTCAACCATCCGACATTGTACGTCAATTCTATCTAATGTATTAAAAAAACCAGAAACCCTTCAGACCCATTAGTCCTGAGCTAGCCGTTGGAGAGATTGTGTGTCTTGTGGGTAGCACTCGTTCATCCGTTTTCCATAAGGGATACACTCAGCAGAACACACCTGAGCTATTCCGAATTCGAAAAATAAAACACCAGCATCAACCCAAAACCTATCTCCTGGAAGACTTAGCCGACGAGCCCGTAGAGGGCATCTTCTACAGATCAGAACTGGTGGCCAGTTCCCTACCCGAGTCATTCGATATTAATATCCTGAGAACCCGCAAAAGCAAAGGAGGAACACAATATTTCGTACATTGGGTCGGATATCCTACCTCCTTTGACAGCTGGATTAAAGCCTCCAACCTCATGCCAAGATGAGCAGTAAGCCTCCCCTACTCGCTGTACATAAAAAGTTTTTACTGCTACTTAAAAAACTTAACCCCAAGGAAAGGAAGAACCTCATTGAACAACTAGGACACGAGCATTTAAACTGTATTTCTGAGATATTCTCAAACTTTCTAAAGAAACATCTCACCCTGAATAGTAGAATTATAAGAAAGCTACAACATCATCGCGAGGATATACGAGCCGTCGCCCGGAAGAAAACATCTTTAACCAAAAAGAGATTAATTCTAGGTAGTAAGGCGGGGGGTAGTATATTAGCCGCTCTTCTCCCCGTAGTTGCCGGTCTACTTTCAAAACTATTCGCATAATGCGTAGCTATTATCTCCTCCCCAAATCCACAGCCAAACGTGTTTTAACAAGCATCGAGGGTCCCCCCTCCGGGCAACACGTTCCAACAAGTTCGCCTCCTCGACACGTCCCGGCAAGCTCGGCCCCCCAACATGTTCCGGCAAGCTCAGCCTCCCGCCTTCCCCTGCAACTTGCTCCTAAGACCCCATCGAGGAAAAAGAGAAAGAAATCAACACCTCATTCGCGTCATAACGAGAAATCGGCGAGGGCTATGTACAAAACCAAACTCCCACCGCCCGTACTAATGAAAGCCACTTCAGTAATGACGAATGCTTCCAAAAATCCCAGTCTAGATCATCTCCTACCTGCCTACGTAAAATATACCGAAATACCGTATGCTTTAGGGCTTCTGGAGCGAGTTAAAAGCAACCCCTTAATTAGATGGGACAAGGATGGATGGCTACTGGACTCGCCTAGCAACAACAATATTCTAGACATCGTGGGGTTACTCGCGGGTAAAGGGGGTACGCCGTCCAAAGCCCAACGTGATGACGTGGATCTAATTATTAGGACCACGGGTCTTCATCCCTCTCATATTGTCAACACGCAAGTCAGAAAGCAATATGGTGCTGGTATAATTAGTCTACTCCCGTCTAAAACACCCGCGTTGGCAACCCGTGGCTGGGTCCCCTATTGAACCATCGTGAGTCCCCCTCCCCCTCCGGAGGGGTACGGGGGGCTCTGGGAAAGGAGGCGGTGTTTCTGGGGGTGCTATTAGCGGATGAGGTCGAGACATTACTCCGAGGACACGCGGGGAAACCCGCCGTGTGTATAATCAACACTCTACCGAGTTGGTCTAAAAAAAATATGGGGCATTGGCTCTGTATCTACCGCGATGCTCGTAGAATAGTAGGTCTGGATAGCTACGGCCTAGACCCTCGAGTCTATTCCGACTATTTTAAAGGACTCGAGAGACCCGGGCTCTCCATATTTAAAAATGCGTTTAGACTCCAAGGAACCCGTAGCGACGTGTGCGGGGTCTATGCCATGTATTTTACTCACCTCATCACTCACACGGGGGCCGGAGAAACGCTAGGGAAGATACGTAACGAGTTCTCCCGGACTGACTAGCCCGGGAATGATGAACGTGTCTTACGTTTCGCGTATAACAAGTTTAGCATGCCCGCCTGTCAACGGACCTTCAACGTGTGCCCGTAAGTACGTAGAAGACTCTAGTATCTCTCTCTCTCTCTCTCTCATACGGTATATGAATTGAGATGTTAACCTACCCTTAGTCATCCTCGCCGTCTCTAACCCCGTTTTTCTCTAGATTGTGAGCTGTCTCCCGCCACCGTCGTCGCCGCCGCGCCCGCCCGCCCAGCCCCGCCCCGCCGCCTGCTGCGGGAGTATCGGCTCTTAGAGAATAGTTACGCTGATTGCGCTCTTGACCCAATAAAAAAAAAAAAAAATTGACAGACTAAGCTTTTATTATCCCTCAATGTATCTTACTGCTTAATAACTAGAGAATAGAGGTCATCATGCAGGAAAATTAACAATTCATCATCAGCATTTATGGGAGAGGAGAAATTTAAAATTCATAATTTTACAGTGAATCAGCTTTATTGACAATTCATCATTTATGGTTTACGAGTCATCATGTTTGGAAATTTACCTCGCATCCGCTTTATTGAAAATACATCATATATGGTTTACTGGTAATCATGTTTTCGCTTCATTCATTCGTCATCATCATCATCATCGTCGAGGGCGTTCATGCGAGCCAGATCGATGAGTTAAAATTCATAATTTTACAGTTAATCAGCTTTATTGACAATTCATCATTTATGGTGTACGAGTCATCATGTTTGGAAATTTACCTTGCATCCGATTTATTGAAAATACATCATTTATGGTTTACGGGTAATCATGTTTGGAAATTCATCATCGTCGAGGGCGTTCATGCGAGCCAGATCGATGAGGGCATTCAATGTTTCCGCTTCATTCATTCATCATTATCATCATCATCATCATCGTCGAGGGCGTTCATGCGAGCCAGATCGATGAGGGCATTCAATGTTTCCTCCTGGCTTACAACATCCCCCTCCACCTCCTCCTCCTCCTCCTCCTCCTCCCCCTCCCCCTCCGTGTGAGCATCCAGCGCAGCATCGAGTGTTTTTATGGGGTAAGAGAGAGAGAGCCCACACCCCACTAGGCTACTCCGATATCACCACAGACAACTTATGTGGGAAAGGCGTGTTTTTATTAGACAAGGGAGAGAGAGAGAGAGAGAGAGAGTCCTGCACCCGGGTAGACTTGTTTTTATAGGGTATGGCGTGTTTTTATGGAGTAAGAGAGAGAGAGAGAGAGAGAGTCCTGTACCCAGCTAGGCTACTCCCGATATCATCAGATAACTTATGGGGGTAAGGCGTGTTTTTATAAGGCAAGGGAGTACAAAGGAAATCAAGCAACAAAAGGAGTACAAAGGAAATCAAGCAACAACAGGTCTAGTGACCCTTCTAGGCTTGCCCTCCAAAACACTGAGGATCAAGTGTCAAAACAGTGGTTTAGATTGGGCAAGGGAACATTGGAAAGGGAACTACTGCCCTGGGACTAATGTCCTTGGCAGGAATAGGGGACAAATTGGTTAGTACTGAGAGGGAGATGATAAACCGGGAGATGAGGGAGAGAAAGAGAGAAAGCCTAATTACAGTGGAAGTTCTAAGTTAGGTTGGGCAGGTTAAAGCGCGTAGACTTAATTAGGTTGCGTCATGTTAGGTAAGGACGGGGTCATTGACATTTCAGGCTTTTGGAGGTTGGGCAGGTTAAAGTGCGTAGACTTAATTAGGTTGCGTCATGTTAGGTAAGGACGGGGTCATTGACATTTCAGGCTTTTGGTAGTTTTGGTTTTGGCCGTTTTGGGTTTGGCCGTTTTGGTTTTGGCTGTTTTGGGTTTGGCCGTTCAGTTAGGTTGGGCAGGTTAAAGCGCGTAGACTTAATTAGGTTGCGTCATGTTAGGTAAGGACGGGGTCATTGACATTTCAGGTTTTTGGCAGATTTGGTTTTGGCCGTTTTGGGTTTGGCCGTTCAGTTAGGTTGGGCAGGTTAAAGCGCGTAGACTTAATTAGGTTGCGTCATGTTAGGTACGGACAGGGTCATTGACATTTCAGGCTTTTGGCAGTTTTGGTTTTGGCCGTTTTGGGTTTGGCCGTTTTGGTTTTGGGTTTGGCCGTTTTGGGTTTGGCCGTTTTGGGTTTGCCCGTTTTGGGTTTGACCGTTTCGGTTTTGGCAGTTTCTGTTTTTCGTTTTGGCATTGGTCGTTTTGGCATTGGTCGTTTTGGTATTGGTCGTTTTGGCATTGGTCGTTTTGGCATTGGCTGTTTTGGCATTGGTCGTTTTGGCATTGGCTGTTTTGGCATTGGCTGTTTTGGCATTGGCTGTTTTGGCATCGGCCGTTTTGGCATCAGCCATTTTGGCATCGGCTGTTTTGGCATTGGCTGTTTTGGCATCGGCTGTTTTGTCATCGGCCGTTTTGGCGTCGGCCGTTTTGGCATCGGCTGTTTTGGCATCGGCCGTTCTGGCACGATTTCCCCCTACTAAAGTTACCCAGATTTCATATGATGTTATATATTTCGCAACAACGTTATAGAAATCCCACTGACAGAATCTGTGCTTACTTATGGCTCAGCGAACTTTAAAGAACGAGCTGCTTGAATAAAATAATTGATTGAACCCATTTGGCTTTAATAAGATCCTTCCTAAGCTGAAAACAATTTCCTAATACATCACTTCATATGAAGTAAAGCTTCGTCGTAATTAAATACAAATAATAAATCATTGTCAATAACTGAGTCTCCATACGGCATTGCAAATCAGCAAACAAACCTACCGCTTCACTCCCTACCACCCAGCCCCCCACACCCACCCGCTCCTCCTCATTACCAGCTCACCACACGTGTTGATGTGATCAATGCGTATATAATATTTGTTTGTATCCGTCTGCTATATAATGTAATGTATTTGATAGAGTTAGCATTTACATTTTGATGGTCCAATCTCCTTCGTAAGTTGTATAAGATGTCAAAATGTCTCATAATTCTCAAGCTGTTAATATTAAAATGGGTCTAGGAAAAGCTGTTGAAATATAATGTAGATCTGTACGGAATTATATTCATTAATAGGAAACATATAGTATAGGGCTTACATACGAATGTATAGTAGGGAATGAAGAAGTTAATTACCTATTGTGTCAAAACTCACAACATGTTATCCAGTGCCGGTTACGCTTGTATTCATCAGGAAAGTAACCCTGTGACGATCTTGATGCATTATGATACTTACATAACTCTAGTTTTCAATAGACGATTTTTTACAGTTCAAGAAGGATCTGTGGGAGTTATAAGGGTAAAGACTAGCCTAATCAATCCTCTGACGTCCGTATTCCATTCCACCTCTGAATAAAATTGTCTGATGATAGCCAGAATAAACTCTGAAATACGTTTCATATTCTTCAAGGGGTTAAACAAAACTGTTTAACCCTGCCCAAGATTTATTTACTAAATTGATAAAAATTATTTGCCCAGAGCTAAATATGATAAATCCATCTATCCTGCTCTAAAATGGTTAATCTTGAGGCACAGATTACCGCTGTGATCGTTACTCGTTCACGATATTGATGTTGGTCTAAATCATTACCTCTTACATGAAAGGATTACTGTATATTAGCGTGTGGCAAACACAAATGAATACCTAAATCACTATATTTGTCACCTACATATTTACGTCCATAAATTAACGTGTATTAGCTATGTTGTCCTGTCAGCCAATCAGAGTCCCTCTGCCATATCACTTAGGTAGGGTGGAGAGAATCCCTCCACCTCCGACCCCATTTCCCCCAATATGAGCTGCCAAATGCTGCCAGACGAGTCGAGAGACTTTTGGCCGGAACTGTACCAGGTTCATGTGTTGGCTACTGTATGTGAAAGCGTAGATAGAAGTAATACTAAATAACCTATGCAGTTTGTTATATATATATATATATATATATATATATATATATATATATATATATATATATATATAATTTATATATATATATATTTAAAGTACCGGGTAACTAGATATATAATTGAAAATAGTAAGGCTCACCTCTTGATGTTGGTAAGTGAAGAGTTGAAAGTGCACCAGACTTTATTCTGTGCAGTAATTTGGGTAATGGGAGGCCTAGTAATTCATATTTAAGATTTCTTTCATATGCACTTGTCTCAAAATGTAAACTGCATATCCTTGCATTAGCATCATTAATACAGCCTGGATCCATTTCCTCTTTGTATCGTTGTCTTTAGGAAAGTGGTGAAAAGTTAGATGCTTATCACTTGCTTTTTTTCCTGTTTGAGAAACACCCAAAGACTGCACAGTTTCTGGGCATGTCTGCACACTTGCTTAATCAAAGCAACATAGCAGAACATTGGGGCTATGCAAAAAACACTTCACTTAATTCAGGAGAGATGGGCGCGACCTTCACAAATCAAAGGGGGGAAATAAAGAGGGAGCGCGGGATGGGGTCTATTTCACGTCACTGCGCGGGAAACACAAGTTTAGGGACTCTGTTGACTATACCTTTTACTCTATACCTTGAGCACGGCATAGTGGGCTAGGGAGAGACGAGAAACGAGTCACAAAAAGTCACAAATAACAAATTATATACATATATAATTATAAGTATTCACTAAACTTTTCAACAATTTCACTGGGTAAATAAATAATCCATTGTGGCCTATGAGCATGGCATGACGGGTTAGGGAGCGACGAGAGACGAGAAACGAGTCACAAAAAGTCACAAATAACAAATTATATACATATTGAAATAGACCAGGAACGAAAATTCTTGGGAGCGAAACTTACACCCCCAGCAAGATCCCTGCCTCTCTTCCACTTCCATCCACATAATACACGTCTCATTGATCACAGTCTTCTAGATACAAACCACACTTCCTTACCCCCTGACATTCTTGAAGTACCCACTAAAGTATGTATTCCATTAAATACTAACCCTGCAGACTATAATACTCTCATCGTGTACAGGAACGAGGCGATCTGAAGACACCTCGCTCTCTCTACATTACGAAGGTATAGGTACGTACCCCATACTAACTAATTGTATCGAAATACCTCTGCTGACTTATATATGTTTAATTCTGATCAACCAGCAGACGGCCATAACTGCAAACCATGTATTATTGTATTAATGATATACTGTATATATATATTATATATGTTTAACTATGACAGCCCTCTAAGAAGAAGACGAGGAAGGAAGACACCCCTTATCTCTACCTTAAGACGGTACAAGTATGATTTATCTGTGTAATTCTGATCAACAAGCATACGGCTATAACTGCAAACCATGCATTATTGTATTAATGATAATATATGTTTAACTATGTATCGAAGTACCTCTGCTGATTTATATATGTTTAATTCTGATCAACCTGCAGACGGCCATAACTGCAAACCATGTATTATTGTATTCATGATATATATACTGTATATATGTTAACTATGACAGCCCTCTAAGAATACGACGGTATAAGTATATGCACCCATGCTATTATTATGACAGAAAATGACAGGAGAAATGACAGAAAATGATTTAGAAATGTGCAGTACATTAAATAGTCAGTTTCTATCCGTTTTCACTAATGAAAATTTGGCACAGTTTCCAGAAGTCCGTAAGGTATATAGCGATAGTATAGAAAATAGGTTAAGTACGGTTACTATAAGTAGAAATGATGTGCTTAAGGAAATTGACAGAGTGAAACCTCAGAAATCGCCTGGTCCCGACGAGGTATATGCTAGAGTATTAAAAGAATGCAGAGATGAGTTAAGTTACCCATTAACATTTCTTTTTAACAATTCATTAGAAACAGGTATAGTTCCAGAAGCTTGGAAGCTTGCAAATGTTGTTCCGATTTTCAAAAAAGGTGATAAATCAATAGCATCCAATTACCGTCCCATTAGTCTCACTTCAATCATAGGAAAGCTACTAGAGTCAATTATTGCTAGGAAAATGAGAAACCACTTAGAAACATTTAACTTAATCAATTTTTTTCAGCATGGATTCACTCAGGGACGTTCTTGCCTTACAAATTTGCTTAGTTTTTTCTCAGAGGTATATGAAGCAGTAGATAATGACAAGTCATATGATATTATATATTTAGATTTCAGTAAAGCTTTCGACAGAGTCCCTCATGAGAGATTGATGAGAAAGGTTGAGGCACATGGAATAGGTGGGGCGTTGTTAGGATGGATTAGGCCATGGCTAATTGGTAGAAAGCAGAGAGTCAGCATAAATGGTACTAAGTCAGAATGGGGATCAGTCAAGAGTGGTGTCCCCCAGGGATCTGTATTAGGTCCTCTGTTGTTTATTATATACATAAATGACCTTGATTTAGGTATAACTAGTAGGATAAGTAAATTTGAAGACGATACCAAACTGGGGAGAAAAATTGATTCAGTTAAAGATATAGAGTGTCTGCAAAGCGATCTAGATACCTTACACGAATGGTCAGTAAAATGGCAGATGAAGTTTAACATTGACAAATGCAAGGTATTAAAGATAGGGAAGATGCATACACATTTTAAATATAAACTAGCTAATATGGAATTAGAAAACTCAGACTGTGAGAAAGATCTAGGTGTGTTTGTTAGCAATGATTTGAAGCCTAGAAAACAATGTATAAGCGTTCGTAACAAGGCAAACAGGATTCTCGGGTTCATATCTAGGAGTGTGAGTAACAGAACTGCTGATGTTATCTTAAAACTTTACTTGTCATTAGTGAGACCCCATATGGATTATGCTGTTCAATTTTGGTGTCCTTATTACAGAATTGACATAGATTCATTGGAGAGAGTACAACATAGAATGACAAAAATTATCCATAATATTAGAGATCTTCCGTATGAGGAAAGGTTGATGAAATTAGGCTTACATTCGTTAGAGAGACGCAGAGTTAGAGGTGACATGATAGAGGTATTCAAGTGGGTTAGTGGAATTAATAAAGGAGACATGAAAAATGTACTAAAGCTCAGTGATAGCGAAATAACTTTCAAAAAAGATATAGGCAAATATTGGTTTGGTAACAGAGTTGTAGATGGGTGGAATAGGCTACCAAGTGATATAGTGGAATCAAGAACGATAGGGAGCTTTAAGATAAAATTAGATAGGCATATGGACGAGATGGGTTGGGTGTGAGGGGGATCTACCAGGTGTGGGCCAATCGGCGCTCAGCAGACCCCCGTAATCTTGTGTTAATCTCTGACCGTTTTGGTGGGGTCAGTACTCAAGGTATTAGTGAGATGGATCTATAATTGGGCCTTGTAATTGGGGTTGGGTGTGACAGGGATCTGCCTTGTATGGGCCGATCGGCTTTTTGCAGACTCCCATTTTCTTATGTTCTTATGCACATATGTTTTGTATATAAAATAAGTATGTTCCTAAAAATATGCAACAGGCTGGCAACGCTTTTTGTATTTATATGCTAATTAGCAACTCACAGATGATTTAGGACGGGTATTTAACCCTTGTCTGGCGGGGGTGGACTAAAGTTGGTCTAGAGAACCATGGACTATGTGGCGGGGACCGAGTTAAGGCGGTGTGCAATTCTGAGCAATATTTGGTTCTGAGAGAGAGACGAGCGGTGGGAGGAGCATAGGTCCACTCTGACCGCTCGGCACGGACCCCGCGCGAGCACTGGGCCCTACTCCACACACACCCACACTCCCTGCCTCGCTACACAGGGCATTATGTAAGGAAATTACCGTATTTTAGGGATTTTGCACTCGTCTTGCACGATCGTTGCAAGAGAACGCGTGGTCGTAGAAAGATGGTTCTGGTGTCATTGGAAAGCTCAATTATCGCCCTTTCAGGGATACATAATTGTATTACGCTCTGGCTCTTTATGCATGAAAAAGAGCACGGAAACAAGGTCGTTTAGGGTAAAACCACCCGCTTGGCGGGTAGTAGAAGTTACTGACGGGCCCGCTCGTATGGCGTTAAGCCTCACTCTCACCCTGTTTTCTTGTATTACCCTGAAGATGTCTTGAGAGAATAGACGAAAGCTTGGTGTTCCGTTGTTTCAATTTTCCTAGCGAGTTTTACTACATAATTTGATCACACGTATTTGTGATTTTACCTCCATATACTGTATATATATATACTTTATATATATATATATAATATATATATATATATATATATATATATATATATATTAGGGGAGGTGTGGTGAAGTGGTCTTGCCACTGGCCTGGTAATCCAAAGGTCCCGGGTTCAAATCCCGATGTATCAATGGGAAGATATTATTGGGATGGAATTTGTGCTGTACCTGGTATCAGTGCATTACCACAAGCCCACCGAAACGTCAATAAAATACCCTCATTGTTCCCTGATTAAATAGCACTGTAGGAATATTCCCATATTCAAAATATGCTATAGGGGTGCAATGCCTGGTGAGTTATCTGCTCAACAGGTGGCGTTGTGTGTGTGTAAGTGTGAGAGTCCGAGTGTAGGGGGTAAGACAGTGAAGCACGGGAACGAGATGGCTCCAGAGATGGGGTCGTTTCGGGCCATGAGTGAGCACCGTGCCTCATGTGAAGGCAAGATGGCAGGTGCTCGTTGTACTCTACGTGCTTCACATGTCTCACTCCCTAGACTGGAACAAGACCTCACGGGCTTCACTGTTCATTGTAAAGCGGTGAATGTTAAGGCTCTCAGCCTATGCCCGAGAGGAAGTAAGTTGGAATATAGAAAAAAAAAAAAAAAAAAAAAAAAATATATATATATATATATATATATATATATATACCGTATATATATATATATACAGGATTCTAGGGTTCATCTCAAGGAGTGTGAGTAACAGAACTCCCGATGTTATCTTGAAACTTTACTTATCATTAGTAAGACCTGATATGGATTATGCTGTCCAATGTTGGTGTCCTTATTACAGAATGGACATAGATTCGTTGGAGAGAGTACAGCGAAGAATGACAAAAATGATTCAAAATATTAGAAATCTACCATATGAAGAAAGGTTGAAGAAATTAGGCTTACATTCGTTAGAGAGACGCAGAGTTAGAGGTGACATGATAGAGGTATTCAAGTGGGTTAGTGGAATTAATAAACGAGACATGAAAAATGTACTAAAGCTCAGTGATAGTGAAATAACTCGTACAAATGGTTTCAAATTAGATATATTTCGTTTCAAAAAAGATATAGGCAAATATTGGTTTGGTAACAAAGTTGTAGATGGGTGGAATAGGCTACGAAGTGATATAGTGGGATCAAGAACGATAGGGAGCTTTAAGATAAAATTAGATAGGCATATGGACGGAATTTAGGTAAAAATGGCACAGGTAAAAATGGCACGGGTAAAAATGGCACGGTAAAAATGACACGGGTAAAAATGGCACAGGTAAAAATGGCACAAGGGAAAAAATAGGAAAAAATGGCACATAATGTTTTATTTCAAATTTTAAAAACTAAAGCTTAAAATCTTATATTGACCAAGTCCACATAATGTTTTATTTTAACTTTTAAAAATTAAAGCTTAAAATCTTATATTGACCAAGTCCACATAATATTTTATTTCAACTTTTAAAAACTAAAGCTTAAAATCTTATATTGTGACCAAGTCCACATAACACTTGATCAAGGTTTTTCCTTCCTTCTGTGTAGTCTTTGCATAAATTCTTCAGTCTTTGTTGTAGATCAACATATACCTTCTTTGTTTTCTTCCTGGGTGGTTCACCAACTGAGTCCCTTGCAATAACTGCACTCACAACTGCCTCTTCCTTTTGAAGCATTCGTATAAGTTTCCAGATAGATGGGTGCTGGTAGCCAACAAGATGGTAAAATTTGTTGTTCCAGCCTTCACATAGGTTGTTGGTCCTGGGACAGTCATTCATGGTAGCTTTTTGTATGTTCCAAAGTTCAGGAGGAAATCTTGCTGGAATGCACCGAAGGTTAACTGCTGGAATGCCTGGCTGCTGGTTGCGTTTTCTCTGAACATATGTACCAGAAACATAGGTTTGGTCAAAGTACTCTAACAGGGGATCTGCCTCTTCAGGACATCTACCCTTCAGTAGCTGCATTCCCGCTGGAACATCTTCAACTGGTATAAATGCCAGCGAGTCAATCTGTTGTGACGTTAACCACTCCGTTAGAACCGCATGGCTTGTCCTACAGTGACTCGCTAGGATCGCCAGGGCAGTGGATGGGGCTACAGTTTGTGTATTAGAGTGTGCTTTATTTCATATGAAAGCTCGTGTCATGGGCAGTCCAGAAAGGCTCTTTGTTTTCGCCCATGTCAAGGCTTTATATATTTAATTGTAAAGTATATATTTTATCATTAACTAGTAATGATAGGATCTGGGAGAGAGAGAGGGAGTAGAACAGAGTGAGAGGGGGCGCACAGTGTTTTTTGTCCCGCTCGATGACGTCACGGCTGGCTGCCTCGCGGGGGTTGGTGGAGAGAGGCCCTTATCATGCTGTAAGCTTTGCTAGTGGTTAGATGACTTGTAACCGCTGTTTTCCCACGCGGCTCGAGCTAGTGCGAGTATATATACAGTTCCTCGCCACTCTCTCCCTCAGATCTGGTTTCTAGAACACACCCATCTTGTTTCCCTTGCTATCTGTCCCCGCTCGCTCCGTACCTGAGAATCTTTTCCTCTGCCTATCTCTCTCATTTTCCATATCCTTCACCACCTTTTATTAATATTATACCCCCTCTGGTTAACTCTGCAAAATCAGCTTCATGCTGGCCAGTTGTATTGTGTGTTAAGGTCTGATATAGCCTATGTATGTTAGTTGTTAAGATAAGTGGATCACGAAGCATTGGTTGGCATTTATATTGTTTAGTACTGCTTCCTTTAGTTATTAGTGTTCTGCTGGATTAGATAATGCTAGACTACTATGGGTTTCAGAGGCCGTGTTACATGGTTTTTCGGGAATAACTTATTAACACAAATTTGGATTAGTATGATATTTTGACACAGCTTTATTCACACCCTGCCCTAATTTTCGCCAATATCGTGCATTACCAAAAGTGAAGAATTAAGGTACTTGTCCCTGTGTCATGAGGTTAAAGTCGCACCTGGTCACACCTGGATGATGAGGAAACGAACAAGGTTAGTCACCCCCCCATCTCTCTTTCTTTCCCTCTCGCTCTCTCTCTCTCTCTCTCTTTCTCACACGTGGAAACTATGGCCACTGGCGCATTCATTATACATATAAAAGTGAGGCATGCAAAATGTGTTAATTTTATATTAATATAATTATGATAGTGACATAAACTGACTGCAAGGGCAACAGTAGGGTAGGGTGGTGGGTATAAAACGAGCGTGTGTGATGGAAGAGCAGTGGTTTGGTGGTTTCCAGGTGTTGTGTGGTTTTGTGTTGGCATGATATTGCATCTACTGTAAGGTGTAATATGGTCATCGTATCGTCAGGTTGTGTTGGATGTCAGGTGGGATGGGGCAGTTGACGCTTGGTCATTAATTACGGGTTGGGAAGGGGTGAGGATGGGAAAATGTTGGGGGAGGAAGGGTAGTGTAGGGTAAGTAAGTACAGCCACTTATACAAAATGGTGGACCGGTACGATTTTCGTTATGCAATTACTATCTGGGTTGATTATTGGCTGGGACTTGCTTTACAATCAATGGTATATGTAGGTTCGTAATTGATGTATAGAAAATCATATTCGTAAATCCGTTTGTAGAGATATACTTCCATAATTAGAAAAAAGCTGAGGTCCATGAATTGTTTTGAGTGATGGTACGTTGAGGAAGATGCTGCCGACAATAAAACAAACAATACAAAAAAACACGGAGGAGAAGGGTGGGACAATGTGACATTTATACAAAGTTTATAGGAATGTGGAGGGGTGAGTGTGGCCAGGTTTTATTAATAGGTCATTTTATACAACGAAAGGAAGCGGAGACATGAAGGGTGGACAAATGATACACACAAAATACACAGCAAACAGTTTATTTTATTCATCGTCACTATCTAAAAACAAGTCGTCCTCTTCATCACTAGCAAGGTTGATGATGACGGGATCCACACCTTCGTGGATGTTGTCCGTGGACCAGTACTCGTCTTCGAAGGCTCGGGATCGTCGGATCGCACCCGCCCACACCTCTTCAGTGGCGCAAAGCCTGGCTTCCTCCAGCCTTTCCTGTAGATCCGCCCGGGTGAAACGATGTAGGGAGGAGCGCACGTGCCGTTTCATGCACCCCCATACCTGATCGATGGCATTGAGCTCTGGATGAGCGGGTGCCTGACGGACGACCTCGTGGCCCCACGCGCGGATGGTGTCATCAACCGTGTATTGTGGCTATGGCCGGTTTTGCTTTCAGATGAGCAGCAGTTCAGGACGTGTAGCATGTGGTGGGAAGGGTAGCCTGTGGTGGTCCAGCCATTTTATAAGATCCGGTTTCTTGGTGGCGGTGGTGGGGCAGCAACTCTCCTCCGTCAGCTGGCTGTGATATGGCGCATTATCCATCACCAGTACCGATGGCTGAGCCAGCGACGGCAGAAGCTGTGACGTCATCCAGCGGAGGAAGAGCTTGCTGTTCATCTCGCCGTGATAGTCGCCGCTGGTGTTCTTGGCCGGGAAGCACAGGAATGTGTTTTCGACGAAACCGTCGGCTGTGCCAGCTGCTACCACCACGAAACGCTCCCCTTCTCCGGGCGGCACTTGACGACTGAACGTGGTGCTGGTGGCAGGCTGAGTGCTGTCGACCCACTCCATGCTGTGGTTCATCCTGGTGGTAAACCAGGTCTCGTCCAGGTAAACCACCTGCCTCCCATCCTCCCGGAATTGTTTGAGTGCCCGGAGAGCGTTGATCCGGCGGCACACAATGTCCAGCGACTCCTTCATCACATACATCTTACGCTGTGAGGTTTTGTAGCGGAATCCCATGTTGTGGATGAGTCGCCAAACCGACGTCTCCGAGGTTGCCTCCGGGATGATGCTCGCCATCTTTAGGTCTTCCGTCATGGAGCCAATCGTGAAGGTTTGCTTGGCAGCAAACTTTGCGTGGATATTTCGGCGAATGGCACCGATGGCGAAACTGTCAAAGGCGCCCAGTGTTGGGGGTGCTGTCGGTGTTGGCGGTGCTGTCGCTGTCCCAGGCCGAGACTGGGTGCTGCGGTGCACCATCATCTGCACTGCTCTCATCGTCATTCTCACGGCTTCCGCTACGCGGTCATAAGGCCTGTGTGGTGAAAGTCCAATTAATTTCATTCGGAGGTGTTTGGTGTTGGGAGTGATATTAATTAATTAGATATATTTATGTCTAATGTGGCGCATGAAAAACTTAATAAATACTGTGTATGTTATTGTAAGCATGGGATCATGCTATAAATACTTTGCTCTTTGTATGGATACTTATAACTATTATATTTGTAGCTATCGGGCTCACCATTTCAGTGCTGCAATTAATTTGTTGCAGTAAAACGCCCTTTAAAGATCTAAAGATTAAAACAGTTAATAACAGTTTATTGCCATAGATATATAGGTATACATGTTTACAAAAATGTGCCATTATACAAAGATAAGATATATCCATGACAAAGATGATTTGATGCCATCAGGCATATAATTATGTCCTCTTATAATCATATGCATATCAGGTGAAATAAGACAACAAAGGAAAGAAATGTACACAAGTGCAATACAAAACAAAGACATAATATATACACAAAATAAAGACAATTATATACACATACTCATTTACATTCAAATACACATTGCCTCTTCACATAGACGACAAATAAATTAACAAGTTTAAAATTCCTAGAATTCAGAGCACAATTTAGCTATCCATTAAATATAATTATAATCGTTTCTTATATAATGAAAACATAAAATTATCATCAACATTTACAATGAGGTTATTCCATATTTGAACTCCCTTATGTTGAAATGTTTTTGTTACCAATGATGTTCTGCAAACTGGTACACGTAACCTGTGTCTCTGTCTGGTTAAGTATTACTACGTATAATAGCCATAATTAACCACTTACCTATTCAAACTGATTTTTAGCCGATTGGCGGCTTTCTCCCTGCTGTATAATTATGTAGTAAAGACGCATGACAAATGCGTTTTTACACCCACGCGGACAATGACGCAACTTGGTTGCCATAATTTGCCTTGCTGGAGCCAATGTCACGTATGGCTGACTGTATACGACTGCTGCCGTACAGTAAGCCCGTGGCACCCGACGAAAACACACAACACCCGGAAACAACCGAACCATTGCTCATCGATGAAACACGGTCGTTATATACCCAGCACCCTACCATACTCTTGTCCTTACATTCACGTTATGTCACTATACAATATAAATATAAAATTAACACATTTTGCATGCCTCATTTTTATATTTATAATGCATGCGCCAGTGGCCGTAGTTTCCATGTGTGAGAAAGTGAGAGAGAGAGAGAGAGAGAGCGAGAGGGAAAGAAAGAGAGATGGGGGGGTGACTAACCTTGTTCGTTTCCTCATCATCTAGGTGTGACCAGGCGCGACTTTAACCTCATGACACAGGGACAAGTACCTTAATTCTTCACTTTTGGTAATGCACGATATTGGCGAAAATTAGGGCAGGGTGTGAATAAAGCTGTGTCAAAATATCATACTAATCCAAATTTGTGTTAATAAGTTATTCCCGAAAAACCATGTAACACGGCCTCTGAAACCCATAGTAGGAGTCTGATATTATAGGTATTGTTTCCTATGAGTGCTGGCTTCAGTTAAAAGCGGCACGACATACCTGAGAACTGGAGTTGATTGAGTAAATTCTAGTCTGTGTGCCATTGAGAGTAGAGCATGCACGAATGAGGGTTTTTTGCCTATACCATTCTGCACTGTTCTAGTCTCGATTGTTTGTCTTTGAGGTACGCCAGGAGAACGTTTAATACTTCGGTATTAAGGTTTCTCAAGAGAGCTACCCTTCATTATAACGTAATATTTGACGCACAGACTTGAGATTTGCACTAGGCTATGCAGCATGCCATGCGCACCAGTATCTCGTATTATTGACTCTAGCTAGACTTTATCAGTCACAGTAGACATTAAGTATATTAACCTAATTACTCTTTTTATGCATACCCATTTATGATTACACAAACATTTCGCAGCCTAGTTTGATGTATTGAGACACAAACGACTTTGGCTCTTTTTGTTGATAGGAATACTGCATTGTCGTGGCGATTATTATTATTGTTGTTGTGTTTAGGATATTCTTGGCTCCGACGGCATTATATATATTCTGCCTTTTTGTGTGCATAGCCTGCACGAGCATTGTTCCGCTGCCTGCCTTTTTGGGTTCCATTTCCGATACGAGCATCTTTATAGCATCTAACATTTAAAGAAGATTCCTTGTTAGTGTTGAAGGACTTTAGTGCACTTTCTTTCATGCAGGAGTGCCTGACATTTATTGATTAAAGTAACGTAAGCTGTAACTTCTCTTACCACCTTACTTTGCATACCATAACCAAGCACCTTCTGTTATAGGTAGTAATAGGCTGTTTTCACATAACATTAAGCCTAGAGTAGACGCACATTTATTGAGAGTTTGATAGCCTATTATTGCATATAGAACTCTGTAGAGTATTTGTGTTCTTTGTTCACTGGGAATATACATCAGAGGTTGGAGCTAGCGCTTTCCGTTGTAACATTTATGCCATTACTAGTCCAATGAATAAGAGCCCTGATATATTTGAACCCCAGTCGTAACAAATGGCGACCTTACCTAGGATTTGGTGAACCTACACTTATTAAGCAGGGAACATTTGTTGTTTTGGGGAATATTTTGCGGGGATCAGCAAGAATAATTTTTGTTTGCAACATAGTATAGCCCTTGAGTATTTCCGAGAATTTTTGTGTGTATATTGAGGTATAAGAGTTTGGGGTACTTCTTTTCTGAATATTGAGGTGGGAAATTTTTGTGAGCATCATGTCTTATACCGGATCAGAGGAGAATGGAGACACAGTACGTAATGTCGAGACTGAGGAACAGCAACATGATGAAATGGTTAATCGGGTGAACTGTGAGGAGGATGCTAGGATATTTTTGCAATGGCCTGTTACTGCCGAGCGGTTGGAGGGTAGGGATCGGTACGGTCTTCAATGCCTGGCCACAGCTATCGGTCATGCGGTTACTAGCAGCATGACCAAGGATAACTTGATAACGTGTGTACTGGGCAGAGTGACTGGTGAGCGAGATGGGTTGAGTGCTCAGAGCCCTTCGGCCATGCTTCCCCTACACTCGACTCCCAGCCATCCCAGTAGTTTGCCGACCCCGGGTACGCTTCCGCAGTTGGGTGGTGACTGGCAGGGGGGGTTGCCCCTGGGGGGACCACCGGTAATTTCAAACATTGTAGCACCTTCATCTCCTCCAGGGTTAACTCCAGAATTATTGTATCAGCTCGAATTAGCTAAGATTCAACAGCAACAAAGGGCATGTGAGCTTCAGATTCAACAGCAACAAAGGGCAGGTGAGCAGCAAATAGAGCTAGCAAAAATCCAAGCTGAGTCGACTAAGTACTGTGCCGACAGGGACGTAGAGAAATCGCGAGTAGAGACAACGGGACAGCGACTTGGGGCTGGTGACCGTGCTCATGATCAATCTCTCTCGCACTTATTGAAACTGGTTCCGGTGTTTGATGAGAGTGGTGTAACAGAATTTTTCACACGCTTTGAGAAGAAGTGCCAGGAACACCAGTGGCCAGAGAATAAATGGGCAGCACTTGTATCCTCTAGATTAATAGGCAAGGGTCTTAAAGCCTACGATGCGTTACCTTTGGAGTTATGTATTGTGTACGAGGATCTCAAGGAGGCTGTCCTGAGGGCTTACGAACTGCAACCAGAAACGTACCGTTTGAAGTTTCGGGGTGTAACTAAGGGAAGAGATAGCACCTTTTTGGAACACGCCCGGGACTTGTCCGATGCTATGGGGAACTGGCTCCGATCTGAGAAGGTAACAACGTTTGATGGAGTTAAGCAGTTAATGATGTTGGAGCAGTTCTTTAAGAGCACGGGCGGTGATCTAACTTTGAACTTAAAGGAGAAAAACCCAAGAACTCTAGTAGAAGCAGCAGAAATGGCTGATCTACGGCTGTCGTTGATTCGGGGTTGCGGGTCCTCACAGAAGTACGATGCAAGTGCTAGGGACCGTTATCCTCCCCCTCCCCGTAGCAATGACACATTTAAACCAAAGAGCAATGAAACTAAAACTGAAGCCAAACCTACCACCACACCGTATGTGAAAAGTCAGGGGCCTTTTACATCACAGTATAAGCCGAAACCGAAATTTATGTGTTTTAGGTGCCACCAGGAGGGTCATAAGGCAAATGAGTGCCCTAGTCGACCTCCTCCGGCAGCCGTGTCTTTTGCTCACGGCATTGGAGTGTTCAAGAGGACATCGGAGTTTGTTAGAGGCATTTCTTCCGAGGTAAATACACTGCCAGTGCAGAAGGATCCGGAAGGCTTATTCCCTGTCCGTGATGCCTTTAGTGACCACAGGGGACTCGGTTGTGTGGAGTGGGGGGGTAGAAGACATGAGGTAAGAATTTTGCGTGACACTGGGGCATCGCAAACACTGTTGAGAAATTTCACTGGTAAACCTGTCAATACGGCGCGGGTGGTTGTGGTTCAGGGAGTTAATGCGACAAGGTCATACCCGCTTGTAAGAATGAAGGTGGAAGTTGATGGTGTGACTCGTGACCTGGATGTAGGAATTGTGGAGAAGTTACCTGTTGGGGGCGTCGACCTCCTTCTTGGCAACGACTTTGCGGGGCCTACTTCTGAGGCTCCACCCTTAGTCGTTGTCGAGAAGCCGGCCGACGTGAGTAGGGAGGAGCAGGAGTGGGTTGGGAAGTGTCCAGGGCAGCCTATGGAGTGTGTTGTCACCGGAGATTCTGCATCCAGGGAGTCACATTCTGGTCAACAATCTTTAGATCAGCGGAGGAAGGGTACCGAGAAGGGGTTGAAAGTTGATGCGGTTGAGAGTTTAGTGTCAACGGACCTTCTCGGGGACTCATTCTTAGGACCACATATCGACTCTGAAGAAGACCCAGTAACTGTTGTGGAAAAGGCAGAGGATGGGCTTAAAAAGACGAAAGAATTGAAGGAGGACAGTGATGCACAGTCGGGAGATGTAGCAACAAGGTACCCTGACGCGTACCCTATGAGAAATGGGTCGGCGAAGACGGTGGTCCGAAGCTTGCTAGTGTATTTTTCCCGGTATGGTTACCCGCAGGGGATTCAGTCAGTCCGGGGACCCAACTTCACTTCTAGCCTCTTTGTACAAGCAATGCCGCAGCATGGGATTGTTGGGGTTGTGTCATCTGCATATCATCCGGAGAGCCAGGGTGTGTTAGAGCGATGGCACTCAGCCTTGAAATCTGTGCTTCGTTGTTGTTGCTTTGAGAGTGGGAGGGATTGGGATCTTGGCCTGCCATGTGTTTTGTTTGCTGTGTGGGAGGAACCTGGGGAGAGTTTGGGATTCAGCCCTAATGAGCTCGTCTTTGGACACCGTGTCAGAGGGCCTCTCCATATGGTTGAAGAAGTATGGGAGGGCGCAGAAAAACCTTGTTCTATGCTCAAGTGTGTCCTCAACAGTCGAGAACGGATGTTGCGCAGTCTGGAGTTGGCTGGCCGTAATTTGACTAGCTCTCAGGCCCTCAGGAAGGACAGGTACGACCTCAAGGTTGAACTCAGGGAGTTTCACGTGGGTCAGGAGGTGTTGATTCTACTGCCCCTTGTAGGTCACCCCTTATCCGCGAAGTACGCTGGTCCTTATAGGGTGGTGGAGGAGCTATCGGACCTGGTTTACTTGGTAGCCACTCCAGACAGACGGAAGCGCAATCAGTTATGTCATGATAATCCTGTGAAGGAGTATGGGAGGCACCCCCCTGAGCCTCTCACTGTGCCTGTGATGACGTTTAGCAGTCAAGGTGGAGAAGGAGAACGGGACAGTCAAGCTCAGGTGGAGGATAACTGGAAGGATAAGAAGTTCAAATGGGCGCCTGAGTGTGAGAAGGTGTTTAGGGAAGTAAAACACCTGTTGTGCACTCACCCGATCCTCAGGGCCCCTGACTTTAGCCTACCTTTCCAACTAGCAACGGAGGCTAGTGGTGTGGGGGCTGGTGCCGTCCTTGTGGAAAAGGACGATGATGGGCTGGAGCATCCTGTTAGTTTCTGCTCGGGGAAGTACAATTCGGCCCAGGGGAGCTGCTCTGTTGTCAAGGAGGAGCTGCTGGCGGTTGTACTTGCTCTGAGGCATTTCGAGGTCTGTGTTCCAGCCTATGGTCCGGTCGTTGTAGTTTACCCAGATCATCACCCTCTCAAGTTCTTGGACCAGTTTCACAATCGGAATATGAGGCTGACCAGGTGGTCACTAAGGTTATTGGTATATAACCTGGACATACGCCATATTGCCGGTTGTGACTACGTGGTTGCAGATGGTCGTTCAAGGGTATATGATCCTGGGTAGATTGACACACGGGTAGCCTCCTGCTTTAGTTTGAATAGTATTTTGCGCTTGGTGCTTGTTGGCTCGCGGTTGTAGCCCAGCGTATTGGGTCGTAAAGCAGGAGTTGAGCGTTTGGTATAGAAGAAAAAACTAGGCTTGCCCCTATAGTGCAGCCGAAATAAACAAATTATAAACATAAAAATCAAATAAAAACTTTTTCTTTGATAGCTGATTTTGTTTAGTATGTTATAGCAGTAATTCTGAGTTGCACTCCTCTCAGAATGCTGGGCTAGAGAAGCTCGCTCTTGAGGAGCATAACTACATATAATTTAACCTATGGTGTTGGGGAGGGTTATAATTTTGAAAAATGTTTTGTTGAAGAACTGTGCCAGATATTTTATTGCCGCTGGGTGATGGGAAGTGGA
Source organism: Paralithodes platypus (assembly GCA_032716605.1). Lineage (NCBI taxonomy): Eukaryota > Metazoa > Arthropoda > Malacostraca > Decapoda > Lithodidae > Paralithodes > Paralithodes platypus. The sequence goes on along the minus strand of CM064502.1, from coordinate 34,102,024 downwards.
GATATAGCATGGGTTCTAACCATCAGATTTTTGTGAGCCTTGGGGCCTCTGAGAAAAATCTTGGGGGGGTGTGACGTTAACCACTCCGTTAGAACCGCATGGCTTGTCCTACAGTGACTCGCTAGGATCGCCAGGGCAGTGGATGGGGCTACAGTTTGTGTATTAGAGTGTGCTTTATTTCATATGAAAGCTCGTGTCATGGGCAGTTCAGAAAGGCTCTTTGTTTTCGCCCATGTCAAGGCTTTATATATTTAATTGTAAAGTATATATTTTATCATTAACTAGTAATGATTGGATCTGGGAGAGAGAGAGGGAGTAGAACAGAGTGAGAGGGGGCGCGCAGTGTTTTTGTCCCGCTCGATGACGTCACGGCTGGCTGCCTCGCGGGGGTTGGTGGAGAGAGGCCCTTACCATGCTGTAAGCTTTGCTAGTGGTTAGATGACTTGTAACCGCTGTTTTCCCACGCGGCTCGAGCTAGTGCGAGTATATATACAGTTCCTCGCCACTCTCTCCCTCAGATCTGGTTTCTAGAACACACCCATCTTTTTTCCCTTGCTATCTGTCCCCACTCCGTACCTGAGAATCTTTTCCTCTGCCTATCTCTCTCATTTTCCATATCCTTCACCACCTTTTATTAATATTATACCCCTCTGGTTAACTCTGCAAAATCAGCTTCATGCTGGCCAGTTGTATTGTGTGTTAAGGTCTGATATAGCCTATGTATGTTAGTTGTTAAGATAAGTGGATCACGAAGCATTGGTTGGCATTTATATTGTTTAGTACTGCTTCCTTTAGTTATTAGTGTTCTGCTGGATTAGATAATGCTAGAATAGGAGTCTGATATTATAGGTATTGTTTCCTATGAGTGCTGGCTTCAGTTAAAAGCGGCACGACATACCTGAGAACTGGAGTTGATTGAGTAAATTCTAGTCTGTGTGCCATTGAGAGTAGAGCATGCACGAATGAGGGTTTTTTGCCTATACCATTCTGCACTGTTCTAGTCTCGATTGTTTGTCTTTGAGGTACGCCAGGAGAACGTTTAATACTTCGGTATTAAGGTTTCTCAAGAGAGCTACCCTTCATTATAACGTAATATTTGACGCACAGACTTGAGATTTGCACTAGGCTATGCAGCATGCCATGCGCACCAGTATCTCGTATTATTGACTCTAGCTAGACTTTATCAGTCACAGTAGACATTAAGTATATTAACCTAATTACTCTTTTTATGCATACCCATTTATGATTACACAAGCATTTCGCAGCCTAGTTTGATGTATTGAGACACAAACGACTTAGGCTCTTTTTGTTGATAGGAATACTGCATTGTCGTGGCGATTATTATTATTGTTGTTGTGTTTAGGATATTCTTGGCTCCGACGGCATTATATATATTCTGCCTTTTTGTGTGCATAGCCTGCACGAGCATTGTTCCGCTGCCTGCCTTTTTGGGTTCCATTTCCGATACGAGCATCTTTATAGCATCTAACATTTAAAGAAGATTCCTTGTTAGTGTTGAAGGACTTTAGTGCACTTTCTTTCATGCAGGAGTGCCTGACATTTATTGATTAAAGTAACGTAAGCTGTAACTTCTCTTACCACCTTACTTTGCATACCATAACCAAGCACCTTCGGTTATAGGTAGTAATAAGCTGTTTTCACATAACATTAAGCCTAGAGTAGACGCACATTTATTGAGAGTTTGATAGCCTATTATTGCATATAGAACTCTGTAGAGTATTTGTGTTCTTTGTTCACTGGGAATATACATCAGAGGTTGGAGCTAGCGCTTTCCGTTGTAACATTTATGCCATTACTAGTCCAATGAATAAGAGCCCTGATATATTTGAACCCCAGTCGTAACACTGTCCACAGAATTGACGAAAGTCCTCACTCTCTTTGTAGTGGTTGGTCAGGCCAAGGTTCTGTATTTTTCGCCAGGTACTTTGAGTTAGGTGGTAGAAGCAACTTTGTGTGTGTGTTTCCGGCCCAAAAATACTGCTAATGGCTTGGATGACCGCCTGCTCGAAGTCAACAATTATGGTTGTTGGGTCTGGGTAGAGCTCAATCTCATGACAGTGATCCATGACTGCTTGTAGCAGTATTTCATATGTATCGTGTGTTTTGGTCTGCAGACAAGCAAAAGCAGTAGAAGCTCTAGTATTACCGATTGGAACTCTTATTACATAAAGCTGGTGAAAGCCTTGTGGAGCCATTGCATAGTTGCCATCCATCAGCCATGTATCAGCAGAAGCAAGTAAACGCAGTGATTCATCAGAACCAAACGCAATGATACGGTGGTCAGTGTCTGGGCCATTGTCGAAGAACAGGAATGGCTTTGGCTCCGGAGCTGCAGTAGTTGTCCATACTCCAGTAAGTTTCAGATCCTTAAGACTTTCTGGTACTGGTGGATAGAGTTTTGATCTTTGGTTACGCAAAGTTCTCTTTATGATGTCTTCACTTGGTAGTACCGCCTTTGTTTCAGCTGATAAGTCATGCAGGTTATTGCTGTAAATCTGGCTAGGTTTATCTTCTGTTTCGGCTGCTTTTCTCTTCATGTTGGTGATACATTTTGTGGCTGAGATGGCAACATAATCAGTAGCGTGGTTGTGTTCATTTGCTGGTACAGAATCAGTCATATTAAGGCTAGTGGTCATGGTGCCTTTACAAAAAGATGTTCTCTTAACACATCTCCATCTGATAGTAGTTGATCTTGTAATCTGTTTTGTATACATATATCCACGGAAGCAGATCTTCTCTTTTTCTTTATTGCTCTGTATAATTTCCATGATAGATAGAGCCACTGAGATCGATGATGTGTACTTGACTGCTACAACAACTTGTCTGAGCTTGCTTCGAGACAAACTCATGAATCATCATGAAACAATGAGCTTGCTTCGAGACAAACTGAGCTTGCTTCGAGACAAACTCATGAATCATCATGAAACAATGAGCTTGCTTCGAGACAAACTGAGCTTGCTTCGAGACAAACTCATGAATCATCATGAACTCTTCAATATATTGTTGTGCCATTTTTTCCTACTTTTTCACTTGTGCCATTTTTACCTGTGTCCTTTTTACCCGTGCCATTTTTACCGTGCCATTTTTACCCGTGCCATTTTTACCGTTCACCATATGGACGAGATGGGTTGGGTGTGAGGGGGATCTACCAGGTGTGGGCCAATCGGCGCTCAGCAGACCCCGTAATCTTGTGTTAATCTCTGACCGTTTTGGTGGGGTCAGTTTTATGTTATTATATTTTGCCTACATACATCCCTTTTCGAATTTAGAAAAAATCTTTATAACACGTAGTAGTTCCCGGGGCACATAGCTGTGACTAAGTGTATTATATACAATTGCATTTTGATAGATCGAGTTATAGCCAGGTGCCTTTAAGAGAGACATCTCTCAAAAGGCTCAGCCTTATTTTTTTGTATTATTATTATACCTGCCTGACCTTTGCTGAGTGAGGACCTGTCCCTAGTGACTCCCAGTGAATATCTTTGCCCATAGTGTGGTGATAGTATTAACGCTTTTTTAAAATGGCTGGTGTTGACGAGATTGCTACCTCCTCTCATATTCTCCAGCTTTGTCTTGCTTTGCAAGAAAGGATGGAAAATGTGGAGAGAGAGGTGCAGTCTCTCAAAGACGAGAATTTGGCCTTAAAGCTGACTTTGGCTGACAAGAAAAGTGAGGATAGTGCAACTGCTGTTAGGGATCGTGATGCTCCCTGGACAGTTGTTCCAACAAGTGCAACAACCTGCAAATTTCTACGGCGGCCAGTTGCCCTCAGCAACAAGTTCATCACCTTGGATGACGAATGTGATGGTGAGGCTGCGAGTGCTTCCTTCGGCGAGGAAACCAGGAGAAAGGTAAGTAAGTTGCCTCCAACAGGGAATGCTGTGACTGCTGCCCCCCAGGAGTACCTTCAACTGCTGCCCCAGGAGTTCCTGCCGCTGCCGCAGCTGCTACCAAGTCATCGACAAGGAGAGGCAAGTCCTTCTCAATTGTTGGGGACTCCATGGTCAGACACTTAGCTAGGTCCACCTGTACTGATATTAGGAAGCTTGTCTGTCTGCCTGGTGCCGGGGTTGGGAAGGTGTTAGAGGACATTGATTACATCATGAAAGATATTGGAGATAGCCCCATTATCTGTCTCAGTACAGGGAGCAATGATGTTGGTAAAGGTAGGACGGAAGTACTGCTTCGGCAGTACAGGGAGGTGTTAGATAAAGTTAGGAGGAAGGGAGGCATACCTGTAGTACACAGTATCTTGCCACGGAGAGGGGTCAGCAAGGAATGGTCATCTAGGGCAATTGGTATCAATTGTCGGCTGGAAAAATACTGTAATGCAAATGCAATACCATTCCTTGATAACTGGACCCGTTTCTATGGTAAAAATCAGTTGTACGCACAGGACGGGGTTCATCTTTCTCGGCTAGGGGTGGCAAATTTAGCTAGGTCAATAGATAGGATTGTCGCGGGGTTTCGCTGAAAATAAAGTCTGAGAATATGAGTAAGAATAATTGTCTAGATAGGGTAAATTGCCGTACTGGTACATCAGATAGGAATAGAAAATATCAGTCACAGGATTTTAATTGTACTGCTAGTAGAAATATTAAAGGTGTAACAGAAGATGGGAATTCAGTTAGAAATATAGGTAAATCCGATACCAGTAAAATAAATTAATTGCGATTATATTATACAAACTGTAGGAGTTTATGTAACAAAATGGATGAACTTAGAGCACTTGTTAGCAACGAAAATATAGACATTATAGCACTGACTGAAACATGGATTAATACAGAATCAAGACATTTTTTAGCAGAATTCCATATACCAGGATATAGTTTGTTTAAACGCGACCGAACAAGTAGGAGGGGCGGCGGAATAGCAGTGTTTGTCAGGAGTTCTTTAAAAAGCTGTGTTAAATCAGGTATTAGACTAAATACTGATAACGAAAGTGTTTGGGTTGAGGTTAGCGAAGGTAGTGAGACCATAATTATTGGAGTTATTTATAGACCACCAAATATGAGTAGAAACGAAGGTACAGCTTTATGGCAGGAAGTGAAAATAGCATCAAGGTTTAGCAATGTGTGTATTATGGGGGATTTTAATTTTCCGAATATTGATTGGCAGCATCAAATCGGCGACCCAGATTCAAGAGTTTATTGAGGCGGTACAGGATAGTTTTTTATTTCAATTCATAGACTCTCCTACTAGAGGTAATAATATCCTCGATTTAGTTCTCAGTAATAATGAACAAATGATAAATAATGTAGAGATAGGAGACCAACTAGGAAATAGTGATCATAAATCAATTTATTTTAACATACAATGGACAGGAAAGGCTAAAGAGAATACGACACTTATCCCAGATTTCAGAAAAGCCAATTATGGTGGATTAAGACGAGCCTTAAGAGTCGATCCTATGGTTAAACTATTAAGTGGACCCAGGTGCGCTAATAGGAATTGTAGGAACGCTAAAAGCAGTAACAAAAAATAGGGTGGTCAGTATGGAAGTGAAGAAGTCCTTGCATGACAGTGTGGTAATCCCGACACTGACTTACGGAAGCGAAGCATGGACGTTGGTTGAGAGACTCAGACCAAGAGTGAGAGCAGTGGAAATTAATTACTTAAGGAGTGCGTGCGGAGTTACATGGAGGGATAGACAGACTAATGAGGAAGTAAGAAGGAGGTGTGGTGTGGAGGTAGATGTGCTGGAAAGTGTGAAAAGGAACAACTTGAGATGGTTCGGCCATATGGAACGTATGGAAAGCGAGAGAATGACTAAGAGGGTGTATGAGAGCGAGGTGGAGGGACAGAGGGGGAGAGGTAGACCGAATATGAGGTGGAAGGATGGAGTGAGGAAGTACATGAACGAAGGTGGTGCTGGTTGGGGGGAGGGGCGTCGACTGACTGGGGACAGAGGTGCATGGGGGCGGTTCGTTCGTGGCCACCCCTTCGGGGATCACGGCGTCAGGCAATAGATAGATAGATAGGTGCGCTAATGAACATACTCTCTCTCAGATACCTGTCTTAACACAGGATAATTTGACAGCTACATATAATAATTTTATTTCTTCACTCCACAATGCGCAAAATAAATATATCCCCAAAAGAAAATTTAGATCAACACAGAACCAACCCAAATGGATGAATAATAGACTATTAGACCTTCTAGGAAAAAAGAGAGGAATATATCGAAAAATAAAGAAAGGCGAAATTCACCTACTTGCTTACTATCAGAATCTATCAAGAGAGGTTAAAAAATGTATAAGGACAGACAAAAGAAATGATGAAATCAGGATAGCCAATGACTCAAAAAATAACCCTAAGGCTTTTTACCAGCTATATAAATCTAAAGTTAGAGATAAAATAGGCCCCCTTAAAACTTCGATAGGAGAAATGACAGAAAATGATTTAGAAATGTGCAGTACATTAAATAGTCAGTTTCTATCCGTTTTCACTAATGAAAATTTGGCACAGATTCCAGAAGTCCGTAAGGTATATAGAGATAGTATAGAAAATAGGTTAAGTACGGTTACTATAAGTAGAAATGATGTGCTTAAGGAAATTGACAGACTGAAACCTCATAAATCGCCTGGTCCCGATGAGGTATATGCCAGAGTATTAAAAGAATGCAGAGATGAGTTAAGTTACCCATTAACATTTCTTTTTAACAATTCATTAGAAACAGGTATAGTTCCAGAAGCTTGGAAGCTTGCAAATGTAGTTCCGATTTTCAAAAAAGGTGATAAATCAATAGCATCCAATTACCGTCCCATTAGTCTCACTTCAATCATAGGAAAGCTACTAGAGTCAATTATTGCTAGGAAAATGAGAAACCACTTAGAAACATTTAACTTAATCAATTCTTCTCAGCATGGATTCACACAGGGACGTTCTTGCCTTACTAATTTGCTTAGTTTTTTCTCAGAGGTATATGAAGCAGTAGATAATGACAAGGCATACGATATTATATATTTAGATTTAAGTAAAGCTTTCGACAGAGTCCCTCATGAGAGATTGATGAGAAAGGTTGAGGCACATGGAATAGGTGGGGCGTTATTGGGATGGATTAGGTCATGGCTAATTGGTAGGAAACAGAGAGTCAGCATAAATGGTAGCAAGTCAGAGTGGGGAGCAGTCAAAAGTGGTGTCCCCCAGGGATCGGTATTAGGGCCCCTGTTGTTTCTTATATACATAAATGACCTAGATTTAGGTATAACTAGTAGGATAAGTAAATTCGCAGACGATACTTAAATTGGGAGATCAATTGATTCAGATAGCGATATAGAGTGCCTCCAAAGGGATCTAGATACCTTACATGAATGGTCAGTAAATTGGCAGATGAAGTTTAACATTGACAAAAGCAGGTATTAAAGATAGGGAAGATGCAAACAAATGTTAAATATAAACTAGCTAATTTAGAATTAGAAAATTCAGACTGCGAGAAAGATCTAGGTGTGTTTGTTAGCAATGATTTGAAGCCTAGAAAACAGTGTATAGGCGTTCGTAATAAGGCAAACAGGATTCTCGGGTTCATCTCTAGGAGTGTGAGTAACAGAACTGCTGATGTTATCTTAAAACTTTACTTGTCATTAGTGAGACCCCATATGGATTATGCTGTCCAATTTTGGTGTCCTTATTACAGAATGGACAGAGATTCATTGGAGAGAGTACAGCGTAGAATGACAAAAATGATCCATAATATTAGAAATCTTTCGTATGAAGAAAGGTTGAAGAAATTAGGTTTACATTCGTTAGAGAGACGCAGAGTTAGAGGGGATATGATAGAGGTGTTCAAGTGGGTTAGTGGGATTAACAAAGGGGACATGACAAATGTACTAAAGCTCAGTGATGGTGAAAGAACTCGTACCAATGGTTTCAAATTAGATAAATTTCGTTTCAGAAAAGATATAGGCAAATATTGGTTTGGTAACAGAGTTGTAGATGGGTGGAATGGACTACCAAGTGCTATAGTGGGATCTAAAACTGTAGGGAGCTTTAAGATAAAATTGGATAAGCATATGGACGAGAAGGGTTGGGTATGAAGGGGGATCAGCCGGGTTGGGCCAATCAGGGCTCTTCAGACCCCCATAATCCTGCGTTAATCTCTAACCGTTTTGGTAAGATGATCCTCAGGGTATTAGAGTGTTGAGCCTATAATTGGGCTTTGTAATTGATTTGGGGTTGTGTGGGACAGGGATCTGCCTTGCTTAGGCCAATCGGCTTTCTGCAGACTCCCATTTTCTTATGTTCTTATGTTCTTATATATTTTTGTTTTTTAACAAATCATTTGTAAGCAAAATTGTATTGTATACTAAAGGCTAAATAAAAAGATTTCAATCAATTCAATCAATTCAATTCAATTCAAGGTATTAGTGAGATGGGTCTATAATTGGGGTTGGGTGTGACAGGGATCTGCCTTGTATGGGCCGATCGGCTTTTTGCAGACTCCCATTTTCTTATGTTCTTATGTTCTTATTATATTGACTCTCCTCTGCCTTGTCAGTATGTGTATGTACTTATTCTAAGTAACTAAAGTATGTATCCTACCAAAGCAACAGACAGACAGACAGACAGACAGACATTCACCAACACGGTCGGAGGGAGACAGAGGGACAAAAACACCCCACCTTTCCCATCTACTCCTCCCCCAGCCCAATTAGAAGCTTATCGCCTCAGCAGCCGGCACTGGACAACCCACCCCCAAAATGGCCGACCCCAGACGACCACCTCCCACCTCTCCAGACTGAACCTCCACACCAATCCACATGCTTGGAAGCTTGCAAATGTAGTTCCGATCTTCAAAAAAGGTGATAAATCAATAGCATCCAATTACCATCCCATTAGTCTCACATCAATCATAGGAAAGTTGCTAGAGTCTATTATTACTAGGAAAATTAGAAGCCACTTAGTAAAATTTAACTTAATAAATTCTTCTCAGCATGGATTCACTCAGGGACGTTCTTGCCTTACTAATTTGCTTAGCTTTTTCTCAGAGGTATATGAAGCAGTAGATAATGACAAGTCATATGATATTATATATTTAGATTTCAGTAAAGCTTTCGACAGAGTCCCTCATGAGAGATTGATGAGAAAGGTTGAGGCACATGGAATAGGAGGGTCGTTGTTGGGATGGATTAGGTCATGGCTAATTGGTAGGAAACAGAGAGTCAGCATAAATGGTACCAAGTCAGAGTGGGGAGCAGTCAAAAGTGGTGTCCCCCAGGGATCGGTATTAGGTCCCCTGTTGTTTCTATATACATAAATGACCTAGATTTAGGTATAACTAGTAGGATAAGTAAATTCGCAGACGATACTAAAATGGGGAGATCAATTGATTCAGATAGCGATATAGAGTGCCTCCAAAGGGATCTAGATACCTTACATGAATGGTCAGTAAATTGGCAGATGAAGTTTAACATTGACAAATGCAAGGTATTAACTCTTGTCTATCGGCGCGCAACTTATTTCGTGTGAAAGAAATTTGGACTAAGTGGCGGTTCACAACTTATGTCGTGTGCCATTTTCAGCACGTAATGTTGCTGAGAGAGAGAGATAAGTGGTGGGAGGAGAGTAGCAAGCGTATGACTGCTCCAGACCACCGCGGCGGACCTACTGACATGAATCCCACCCTTCCCCACCCTCACGCACTCGCTACACAGGGAATTATGTAGGGAAACTACCTAATTACATGGTTTTTGCACTCGTGTTGCGCGATCGTTGCAAGAAAACTAGCGGTTGTACAAGGATGGTTGGGGTGTCATTGGAAAGCTCTGTTTATGCCCTTTCAGGGATAGATACTTGTTTTATGCTCTGGGTCTTATTTAGGTATGAAAATGATCACGTAAACAACCCTATTTAGGGTAAAAACACCCCGCTGGGCGGTACATATAAATTACCGCCTAGGCCGCTCGTTAGGTGTTAAAGATAGGGAAGATGCAAACAAATGTTAAATATAAACTAGCTAATTTAGAATTAGAAAATTCGGACTGCGAAAAAGATCTAGGTGTGTTTGTTAGCAATGATTTGAAGCCTAGAAAACAGTGTATAAGCGTTCATAATAAGGCAAACAGGATTCTCGGGTTCATCTCTAGGAGTGTGAGTAACAGAACTGCTGATGTTATCTTAAAACTTTACTTGTCATTAGTGAGACCCCATATGGATTATGCTGTCCAATTTTGGTGTCCTTATTACAGAATGGACATAGATTCATTGGAGAGAGTACAGCGTAGAATGACAAAAATTATCCATAATATTAGAAATCTTTCGTATGAAGAAAGGTTGAAGAAATTAGGTTTACATTCGTTAGAGAGACGCAGAGTTAGAGGGGATATGATAGAGGTGTTCAAGTGGGTTAGTGGGATTAACAAAGGGGACATGACAAATGTACTAAAGCTCAGTGATGGTGAAAGAACTCGTACCAATGGTTTCAAATTAGATAAATTTCGTTTCAGAAAAGATATAGGCAAATATTGGTTTGGTAACAGAGTTGTAGATGGGTGGAATGGACTACCAAGTGCTATAGTGGGATCTAAAACTGTAGGGAGCTTTAAGATAAAATTGGATAAGCATATGGACGAGAAGGGTTGGGTGTGAAGGGGGATCAGCCGGGTTGGGCCAATCAGGGCTCTGCAGACCCCCATAATCCTGCGTTAATCTCTAACCGTTTTGGTAAGATGATCCTCAGGGTATTAGAGTGTTGAGCCTATAATTGGGCTTTGTAATTGATTTGGGGTTGTGTGGGACAGGGATCTGCCTTGCTTAGGCCAATCGGCTTTCTGCAGACTCCCATTTTCTTATGTTCTTATGTTCTTATATATTTTTGTTTTTTAACAAATCATTTGTAAGCAAAATTGTATTGTATACTAAAGGCTAAATAAAAAGATTTCAATTCAATTCAATTCAATTCAATTCAAGGTATTAGTGAGATGGGTCTATAATTGGGGTTGGGTGTGACAGGGATCTGCCTTGTATGGGCCGATCGGCTTTTTGCAGACTCCCATTTTCTTATGTTCTTATGTTCTTATTATATTGACTCTCCTCTGCCTTGTCAGTATGTGTATGTACTTATTCTAAGTAACTAAAGTATGTATCCTACCAAAGCAACAGACAGACAGACAGACAGACAGACATTCACCAACACGGTCGGAGGGAGACAGAGGGACAAAAACACCCCGCCTTTCCCATCTACTCCTCCCCCAGCCCAATTAGAAGCTTATCGCCTCAGCAGCCGGCACTGGACAACCCACCCCCAAAATGGCCGACCCCAGACGACCACCTCCCACCTCTCCAGACTGAACCTCCACACCAATCCACATGCTTGGAAGCTTGCAAATGTAGTTCCGATCTTCAAAAAAGGTGATAAATCAATAGCATCCAATTACCATCCCATTAGTCTCACATCAATCATAGGAAAGTTGCTAGAGTCTATTATTACTAGGAAAATTAGAAGCCACTTAGTAAAATTTAACTTAATAAATTCTTCTCAGCATGGATTCACTCAGGGACGTTCTTGCCTTACTAATTTGCTTAGCTTTTTCTCAGAGGTATATGAAGCAGTAGATAATGACAAGTCATATGATATTATATATTTAGATTTCAGTAAAGCTTTCGACAGAGTCCCTCATGAGAGATTGATGAGAAAGGTTGAGGCACATGGAATAGGAGGGTCGTTGTTGGGATGGATTAGGTCATGGCTAATTGGTAGGAAACAGAGAGTCAGCATAAATGGTACCAAGTCAGAGTGGGGAGCAGTCAAAAGTGGTGTCCCCCAGGGATCGGTATTAGGTCCCCTGTTGTTTCTATATACATAAATGACCTAGATTTAGGTATAACTAGTAGGATAAGTAAATTCGCAGACGATACTAAAATGGGGAGATCAATTGATTCAGATAGCGATATAGAGTGCCTCCAAAGGGATCTAGATACCTTACATGAATGGTCAGTAAATTGGCAGATGAAGTTTAACATTGACAAATGCAAGGTATTAACTCTTGTCTATCGGCGCGCAACTTATTTCGTGTGAAAGAAATTTGGACTAAGTGGCGGTTCACAACTTATGTCGTGTGCCATTTTCAGCACGTAATGTTGCTGAGAGAGAGATAAGTGGTGGGAGGAGAGTAGCAAGCGTATGACTGCTCCAGACCACCGCGGCGGACCTACTGACATGAATCCCACCCTTCCCCACCCTCACGCACTCGCTACACAGGGAATTATGTAGGGAAACTACCTAATTACATGGTTTTTGCACTCGTGTTGCGCGATCGTTGCAAGAAAACTAGCGGTCGTACAAGGATGGTTGGGGTGTCATTGGAAAGCTCTGTTTATGCCCTTTCAGGGATAGATACTTGTTTTATGCTCTGGGTCTTATTTAGGTATGAAAATGATCACGTAAACAACCCTATTTAGGGTAAAAACACCCCGCTGGGCGGTACATATAAATTACCGCCTAGGCCGCTCGTTAGGTGTTAAAGATAGGGAAGATGCAAACAAATGTTAAATATAAACTAGCTAATTTAGAATTAGAAAATTCGGACTGCGAGAAAGATCTAGGTGTGTTTGGTAGCAATGATTTGAAGCCTAGAAAACAGTGTATAAGCGTTCATAATAAGGCAAACAGGATTCTCGGGTTCATCTCTAGGAGTGTGAGTAACAGAACTGCTGATGGTATCTTAAAACTTTACTTGTCATTAGTGAGACCCCATATGGATTATGCTGTCCAATTTTGGTGTCCTTATTACAGAATGGACATAGATTCATTGGAGAGAGTTCAGCGTAGAATGACAAAAATTATCCATAATATTAGAAATCTTCCGTATGAAGAAAGGTTGAAGAAATTAGGTTTACATTCGTTAGAGAGACGCAGAGTTAGAGGCGACATGATAGAGGTGTTCAAGTGGGTTAGTGGGATTAACAAAGGGAACATGACAAATGTACTAAAGCTCAGTGATAGCGAAAGAACTCGTACCAATGGTTTCAAATTAGATAAATTTCGTTTCAGAAAAGATATAGGCAAATATTGATTTGGTAACAGAGTTGTAGATGGGTGGAATGGACTACCAAGTGCTATAGTGGGATTCAAAACTGTAGGGAGCTTTAAGATAAAATTGGATAAGCATATGGACGAGAAGGGTTGGGTGTGAAGGGGGATCAGCCGGGTTGGGCCAATCAGCGCTCTGCAGACCCCCGTAATCCTGCGTTAATCTCTGACCGTTTTGGTAAGATGGTCTTCAGGGTGTTAGAGTGTTGAGCCTATGATTGGGCTTTGTAATTGGGGTTGTGTGGGACAGGGATCTGCCTTGCTTGGGCCAATCGGCTTTCTGCAGACTCCCATTTTCTTATGTTCTTATGTTCTTATGTTCCACACTTTTCAACTCACATTCTTCTTAGTATACAAACCACATCTCTTTCCTCCCCACCATTATTAAGATACTAGATGATATCCACCCCCTTGCTTTCTGATGACGTAAGCAGTGATGGCCGCGTCCTATGCATGTCCCTGTGACTGTCGTAATTACTGTTGTATTAATTTCACGTGCGTTTAGCTCCAGCTGGACCCAACCCAGGGGAGGTGTGGTGGAGTGGTCTTGCCACTGGCCTGGTAATCCAAAGGTCCCGGGTTCAAATCCCGATGTATCAATGGGAAGATATTATTGGGATGGAATTTGTGCTGTACCTAGTATCAGTGCATTACCACAAGCCCACCGAAACGTCAATAAAATACCCTCATTGTTCCCTGATTAAATAGCACTGTATGAATATTCCCATATTCAAAATATGCTATAGGGGTGCAATGCCTGGTGAGTTATCTGCTCAACAGGTGGCATTGTGTGTGTGTAAGTGTGAGAGTCCGAGTGTAGGGATGAGACAGTGAAGCACGGGAACGAGGTGGCTTCAGAGATGGGGTCGTTTCGGGCCATGAGTGAGCACCGTGCCTCATGTGAAGGCAAGATGGCAGGTGCTCGTTGTTCTCTACGTGCTTCACATGTCTCACTCCCTAGACTGGAACAAGACCTCACGGGCTTCACTGTTCATTGTAAAGCGGTGAATGTTAAGGCTCTCAGCCTATGCCCGAGAGGAAGTAAGTTGGAATATAGAAAAAAAAAAAAAAAAAAAAAAAAAAAAACTACCACCACCACAGGCAACATGACTGCAGACCATGTATATGATTAATGAATATGTTTATCTTTAACTATGACAACCCCTGGCAGGAGAAGTGAGAGGGAAGACACCTTTTTTACTCCCTGTATTATGAGGGGTACAGATGTAGAACTATGCAAATTAGATATTAATTATGTCACTACCATTTTATTGTTATGCCATGGATATGATTAATGAATATGTGACAGTCCCTGTAGAAGAAGTAAGAGGGAAGACACCTCTTAGCTCTCTGTATTATGAGGGGTATAGATATATAACTGTGACAATTAGATATTGATTGTATCATTACCATTTATACTTGTTACTTATAGTCCGGGAGCCAGGTGACTTTTATTCAACATGAAAGGTGCAGAAGGTTTGGAGTACCAGAAATGTTTGTTGGGGTCAGGATCCCAATTCTTAAGTTTCGCAAGTGGTGGGTGTGGCTAGGGGCCATGCCCCAAATACCCCCCAAAATGACATTACATAACATGCGAGGTGCAGACTTGATTTCAGTGACATTGGATAGGGGTATATATATTCAATGAATAAGAAAACCCAACTTAAGAATGTTTTTTTCGGTGGGACAGCTAATTAAGAACAATGTTAATTAGTACTAATTAAGCTTTTATTGAACATGAAAGGTGCACAGTTGAAACCTACTTCATTATAAACTACCACATCTCAATAGTCAGAAAAATGAACTTAAGAAAAAAACTGATGATGGAAAGTCCCCTTAAGAAGAGGGCCACACCCAAAATAACCCCAGAATCACATTACATAACATGCAAGGTGCAGACTTCATTTCAGTGACATTTTATGGAGTTGTATTCACTGAATGATAAAAACTTACATAAGAATACATTTTTCGGTGTGACAGCTAATTAAGATTTTTTTTAATTAGTGTTAATTAGCCTTTTATTGAATGTGAAAGGTGCACAATTGAAACCTACTTCATTATAAACTACCACATCTCAGTAGTCAGAAAAATGAACTTAAGAAAAAAACTGATGGTGGAAAGTCCCCTTAAGAAGAGGGCCACACCCAAAATAACCCCAGAATCACATTACATAACATGCAAGGTGCAAACTTCATTTCAGTGACATTTTATGGAGTTGTATTCATTGAATGATAAAAACTAATATATGAATATTTTTTTTGGTGGGACAGCTAATTAAGAACCATTTTAATTACGACACTTTTTTTTTTTTTTTTTTTTTTTTTAAGAGACAATGAACGGAGGAAGGAAAAGCACAGATAAAACAAAAAGGTCCATGTGCCTAAAGGCATCCTCCATTCATAAAATGTTTGTAACAACTGGATTTAAACATTTGTACATTGTAAGTTTGTGGAAAGCAATTCGAGGGAAGTGAATTCCAAAGAGTAGTAGCTCTGGGGATAAATGAATTCTGATAAGCAGAAGTTCTGCATTGTGGAGGAGAAAGTGTAAATTCATGGGCGCTCTCAGCTGCCCTAGTTCTACGGGGAAAGATGTGGAGAGGCGGCACAATTGAAGCAAGTTCCTCGGAACAATTGCTGTGAAAATATCTGTAGAATAATGCAAGGGATGCAACGTTTCTTCGTATGGATAATGTAGGAAGGTCCTGTGTGATTGCAGGGTTATTGATTAATCTAATAGCTTTATTTTGAATTTTGTCCAACTGCCTCAATGCAACCACTCCCCTTCCACCCCACAGAGGTGAACAGTAATCCATCTGAGAACGCACATGACTTTTATATATCACGGCCAACTGCTCGTCAGTGAAGAATTCTCGAACTCTGTACAGGAGTCCCAGTTTTTTAGAGGCATTCTTAGCAATGCTTCTAACATAATGTGTCCAGCTCAAGTTAGTAGTTAATGTTACACCGAGAATGTCAATACTAGGGGAAGTGGGAATATTTACATCATTAAAAAATATATGGGAGTCAGTGAGATTCTGTCGGTTAGAAAATTGAATGTACTTTGTTTTCTGTGCATTAAAGGAAACTAGATTCTTTTGTCCCCATCCATTAATTCTAGAAAGGTCCTGGTTCAGAGAAATTGCAGTGTTTATTTTTGAATTTATAAGATCGGGTTGGGTGAAAGAATTGGTAAATGTGAAGGAACTGTGGAGTGTTGAGTCATCTGCGTAGGAATGTATTGGATTATGAGTGGTAGATATGAGATCATTGATATGAATGAGGAACAGAATTGGGGCCAAAACTGATCCCTGGGGAACACCAGCATTTATTGAGTGAAATTGAGAATAAAGGCCATCTACCATTACACATATTTTTCTGTTATGAAGATAAGAAGAAATTAGTGGAACTAATGATGCAAGGCCGTAGTGTGACATCTTCGACAATAAGGATTTGATGCATTCCCTATACCATCGATCAAGGCGGGTGAAAAAAATCGGAGAGGCTTGGATGAAAAGGAGGCTCGGGTGTATGTGATCACTGGAGCAGAACAGCGCCGTCCTAGTGACATCAAGGACTTGATGAAGGCAAGGTCGTTCAAGGAAGAGTTCCCAAAATTGCTGGCAGCCGAGTGGAAATCGACACATTATGCCCATCTCATCGAGAAAAGGCATGTCTACCTCTCCTACCTTGGTTCATGTTTTCACTATTATGTCATTGATGGGCAGGTAGTGAGAGAAGTGGTTGATAAGTTGGTAAATAATCATGAGGAGGCGGATACACTGATAGCAGCCCACGCCAAGTTCATAGATGAGGAAGGATGTGTTAAGAACATTGTAGTCAGAGGATCCGACATCGACATTGCAGTCATCCTCTTACATCACTGTTGGGATATGAAGGCCCACATCTGGATGGACATCGGGACTTCATCAAAAAACAACAGACGGTACCTGAATATCACTTCCATTGCCAACGCAGTCGGACGTCCAATATGCAGTGCGCTCCTAGGATTTCATGCCTTCACAGGCTGTGACTACACCTCCGCGTTCCATCGAAAAGGCAAAGTCAGACCCTATGCCAAGATGTTGAAAGACACTTCTGCTCAGAAGGCTTTTTCATTAATGTCTACTGGACAGCTAACAGAAAATCATGAAAAAGTTTTGAAAACCTTTACAGCAGAGATGTACGGAGCAAAGGGCAAATCATCTTCCTCTTTGAATGGATATCGCTACAAGGTTTTTGACAGGGCATATGGACCAAAGACCAAATGTAAGAATGCACTAGAAAAATTGAAGGGTATTGATGGTAGCATGCTTCCTCCATGTGAAACGGAGTTGTCACAACACATCAAGCGAGCCTCATTTGTAGCAAGAATGTGGGCCACTGCTACTGATCCAGAGATAATACAACATCCTTCCCCAGAGGATGGATGGGAGCTGAAGGACGGGCATTACGAGGTCATTTGGTTCAACGGTCCTGAGCTGCCTGATTCATTAATTCCTGAGGATGGTGACCTTCATGAGGACAACTCGGATAACAACATTGAGATTTCATACTCAGATGAAGAGAGTTGCCTCTCCTCGGACAAAGAGTAAACATTGTCTTCTAACTGGCCCTCAAACCGTATAAGACTGAAGTGGCTAATGCAATGTGTGTTTTTGCCTTTTATAAGTCCACATGCATTTCAAGTCAGCAAACTCATGATCGACTTATTTGTGGCAACCGATATTGATGTTGTATATTAGGAGTTTTCTTTCATTTCAAGGTTGTCCCTATCCATATTAATAGCTGCTGCGTGTGTCCAAAAGGCAATTCCATTTGTTAATAAACTGAACATGAGGGTCTAACATTCTATCCATTTGGCTATATATACTATCCATACTCTTTCACACAATGAAAGTCAGTCTGAAGCGACCATACATTTATGTCATTCAGAGGATTTGCTTTATGTTTTATACACGCTATGACTGATTAGTTACTCATTTAATAACTGTGCACCTTTCATATTAAAAAAAGTCTAAATAGCATTAATTACCATTGTTTTTACTTAGATGTTTCACAGAAAAATATATTCTTATGTTAGTTTTCCCATTCACTGAATGGCACTGAAATGAAGTTAGTTACTCATTCAATACCTATGCACCTTTCATGTTCAAAAAGTCTTAATTAGCTGTTCCGCAGAAAAATGTATTCTTATGTTGTTGTTTTTTTCATTCAGTGAATGCACCTTCATAAAATGTCACTGAAATGAAGTCTGCACCTTACATGTTATGTAATGAGATTCTGGGGTTATTTTGGGGGTGGCCCTCCTCTTAAGGGGACTTTCCATCATCAGTTCTTTTCTTAAGTTCATTTTTCTGACTATTGAGATGTGGTAGTTTATAATGAAGTAGGTTTCAACTGTGCACCTTTCATGTTCAATAAAATCTTAATTAGTACTAATTAACAATGTTCTTAATTAGCTGTCCCACCGAAAAAAACATTCTTAAGTTGGGTTTTCTTATTCATTGAATATATATACCCCTATCCAATGTCACTGAAATCAAGTCTGCACCTCGCATGTTATGTAATGTCATTTTGGGGGGTATTTGGGGCATGGCCCCTAGCCACACCCACCACTTGCGAAACTTAAGAATTGGGTTCCTAGGCCCTCCTGACCCCAACAAACATTTCTGGTACTCCAAACCTTCTGCACCTTTCATGTTGAATAAAAGTCACCTGGCTCCCGCAGTATTATTAACATACTAACCCCGCATGATGACTGACCTACTAACCGTAGAATAATAAGGAAATCGCCACCTCGCACAATATATTTTTCCCTAAACCTTGCATTACATAATCCAGCCTGCTTTTCTTTTCTAGCCTCCGTCCACACGCCTTCTACACGCCTCATCAAGACACTTCCTTCTCGGAGTACAGTTCACATGATCCCATCTTTTTTTTTTCCCCGTTGCAACCAGGCAGGCGACAGCTGTGCATTCATAGACGACGACCTGATCACCCCACGGAAGCGCCAATGCCTTGCGTCACGGGCTTGCCCCAGGTGCGTAGCCAACACAGTCTATCACCATGATAATGATCATTGCACTGCCGCCTGATTATGCATGCCTACTTTATTGACCACTATAAAGCTGTATTTACTCTCTCTCTTGATATCTCTCCCCTTGTTCACACGTTGTCTACGTGGGTATTTCCACCCTAACCCAGGTGGGCCGACAACAACAAATTAACTCGGCCATCGAGCCGTGTTCAATCCGGAGGGACTCCTACCTGCGCTGCCCTCCTCGACCCCGGTATACGGGACAACTAGGGCACCCGCACTTAACCTTACCTTTGGATACCTTTGGATGTGTTCGCCGCTCTTCTAGCGGCACCAAGGAGCGCGACGCCCCTCGTTATGGGTGGTGATTTGGTGCAGTAGACTGTTTGAAGCGACAGCTCGCTCCCTTGCGAGGATGGGCTCGTCTGGCACTTTTTGCAGTTCGACATCTAGGGCTCTCTTGAAGTTGTCTAACGAGATGTCCCTCATGTCTCTTACTCGCCGTGGGAGTTTGTTGAAGAGACGTGGGCCTCTGTGTGATAACCAGCCCTCTCGCAGAGAGCCCATAGCACCCCTGTTATTCATCTGGGGGATTTCGCATTCCCAGCCTCTCCTATCACTGAATTTCATGACTATCGGAGTACGTAGGTTTGGTACTAAACCCTCTGCGATTTTCCACGTGTATATTATTAGGTAACGTTCTCTTCTACGTTCCAGTGAGTACAGATTCAGTGCTCTTAAACGCTCCCAATAGTGTAGATGTTTTATCGAACTTATATGCGAAGTGAAATGTCTTTGTACACTCTCTACGTCATTTATTTCACCTGCTTTGTATGGGGATGTTAATACGCTACAGTATTCAAGCCGCGGTAGCACTAGAGATTTGAAGAGCGTTATCATAGGCAATTCACCGCGTGTTTTAAAAGTACGCAGAATCCAACCCGTTAGACGTTTCGCAGCCGCCACTTTGACCTGGTTATGTACTTTGAAACCCATATTTTCAGACATTAATACCCCAAGGTCTTTCACACTGTCTTTCCGTTCTATTATGTGGTTAGATTCTGTTAAGTAATTTGTAATTTCTTTAACACCATTATTATCTCCGTACCGTATTAATTGGAATTTTTCCTCATTGAATTGCATGTTGTTTTCCCTGGTCCACTGGAACACTACATTCATGTCTTCCTGCAGTCGGCCCATGTCCTCTTGTGTGTTTACTATCTTGCTTAATTTTGTGTCATCAGCAAAAGACGACACCGTACTGTGTCTGGTGTTGGTATCTATGTCGCAAATTAGTATGAGGAACAGAAGGGGCGCTAGCACTGTTCCTTGGGGCACTGAGCTTTTGACATCCGAAGGCTCAGAAGTGACTTGGTATACTGCTATCGATTGTTTTCGGTTTACGAGGAAATTGTATATCCACCGTCCGATTTTCCCAGTTATACCTTTCGCTTTCAGTTTGTGGGCTGTTATACCATGGTCACATTTATCAAATGCCTTAGCAAAATCGGTGTAAATGACATTCACGTTTTTCTTTTCTTCTAGCGCTTTAAGAATTTTGTCATAGTGTTCCAAAAGTTGTGAGAGACATGATCTTCCCGCTCTGAACCCATGTTGGCCGGTGTTGTGTAGTTAATTTGTCTCCATGAATGTTGAAATTTTGCTTCGCAGGACTCGCTCGAAAACTTCAATGATGTGAGAGGTTAGAGATACCGGGCGGTAGTTTTTTGGTAGTGCTTTACTCCCTCCTTTATGCAGTGGGGCAATTATTGCGTTTTTCAAGCTATCTGGTATGTCACCTGTGTCTAGACTCCTTCTCCACATTATAGCCAGGGGTTTTGTGAGGTTTTCCTTACATTTGTTCATTAGGATCGAATTCCATGAGTCCGGGCCTGGTGCCGAGTGGGATGGCATGTTGGAAATGGCCTCTTCTATGTCTTTTGGACCGAAATCAATATCCAGCATCTGAGGGGTTTCCGTGGGGGAGGTTTCTATGAAAAATATATTTTGGTCTCTGATGACTTTTGTTTCATCAGGCTCACTGAATGCCATTTCATACTGCCTGCTTAAGAGTTCGCTCATTTCATTTTTGTCCCCTGTGAAAGAGCCGTCCCCTTTGCTCAGTGGGCCGATGTTTGATGTTGTTTTAGCCTTTTGTTTGGCGAATGAAAAGAAGTATTTGGAATTTTCCTTTATACCTGCAATAGCTTTCCTCTCCTCTTCCATATGTTGTAGTTCATATGATATTCTTAGCCTTTGTTCAATTTCCACAATTTCTCTATCTATTTCGACCTTTTGCCTATCCTGTAGATTTTGATGTGTGCATTTTTGTGTGAGTAATTTTCTTCTTCTGTACAGCCTCCTCCTTTCCCGATCTTGTTTGCTTCTTCGTTTTGTTTGTCTTGCAGGTATATGGTGGCTACAGATTTGGGTCATGGTTTCTGTTATTAAGACTAGACATTCTGCTGGTGTCAGGTTATCCATTAAATCTTCCCAGTCTATTTCCTCCATTTCTTGATTTACCTCTTCCCACCTAATGTTTTTGTTATTGAAGTTAAATTTACTGAAGGGGCCGGATTTTGTTCTCGATTCTGAGGTTGTCTGTACACTTTCTAAGGTTGTTTTGATCTTAATTAATTTATGATCTGAGTATGTTGTGTCCGATATGTTAATGCTGTGTACTAGAGAGTCGTTGTTAGTGAAGACCAGGTCTAAGATATTGTTTTCCCGTGTGGGTTCAGCAATATGTTGGGTAAGATTAAAAAAATCACAAAGTTCAAAAAGGTCTCTCGTATTAGTATTTGCTTCTCCGGTGTTATTTGCCACTAACTGGTTTTCTAGTTGTCCCCATTTAATGTTTGGTAGGTTAAAGTCTCCTAGCCATATAATATTTGGTGTTGGGTTCCCCAGGGTTTCCACTTCTGATTTTATTTTGTTGAGCTGGGTTTTGAATATTTCTCGGGATGAGTCTGGAGGCCTGTATGTAACAATAACTGCTAAATTTAGGGATTCTATTTTAACTCCAAGTATTTCCACCACTTCATTACTGTTATTTAGGAATTCAGTACATATCAGTGAGTCATGTATGTACAAGGCTACACCTCCATGTGATCTATGCGTATACCTGTATACACGTGCCAACACCTGTGAGGTATTACAGGACTTGTTATTCAATCTCACCAAGGCCTACAGGTACGAGAGAACTGTTCACCTTTTTCCCCCCTCTCTCCTTCCTTCCCTTTAAAGCAACTTACTTATAAAAGTCAGACAATTAGCCAGCTGACCCTTCTGGCCGAGGTGCTCCACCCCCCCCCAGCTGCCGTGAACAACAACACGACAGGGCTCTCTTGCCATAAGCACCTGCGATTAATTATTCTTACATGCCGGTGTGTGAACTAATGCTGTTATCTAATTCAGAGTATTGGGAACGGAGGGCCAGATTGCCAGATGTTGACCCCACAGCCCTGCACAGCCGCCCTGGCCCCGAGTTGGAAGGGACCCATCAGCCTCCGGCGCCGGCAACACCGAGTCACCCTGCCATATATAAACCACGAGAGGAGGAGAGCGGACAGAGTACAAACATAGCTTTTTGCCGAGCGGGACGTCGCTCGGTTGGAAGACTGTTTTGCCCACCTGTTAGTAGACGACCGGCACCCCGCAAGCTGAACACCAGGACTTGATATATTATATTCCTGGGCCTGTATTAACCGTGGTAGATCACAGGTCAATATAGGGACCTAAGAGAAATATATATATCTCCACATATGCACTTGGGTTGATTGAACCTCTCGTCATGGATCAGAGATAGTTAAGCAAGGTTTGTGCAGACCCAATGCTTACGTTTGTCCGATGAGACGCTACCCTGGCCTCAGCCCAGAAGCAGACCATTTAAGATCCATAGGAGAGACCCTGAACTCAACTTCATCACCGGTCAACCGAGCCATCTGTAACTTCTTCACACAACTGGACCCCCTGGACGGCCCCCTGCAGCAGCCGAGAAGCCCCCGACGACACCAGATTCAAGAGGAGAAAGAAGATAACCTGATCGGGCACGATTTCGTATTGTAGTATCAGTGTATAGATACCGTGTTACCAACCCGTTGTGTTTGCCTATGTTCACCTTTGAGTTATTCGCTAACCATAAAGAGATTTCGAGTTTGATCCTAGAGTCCCCTGTTTTGCCAGAGATTCGTTCCAGTAAACATATTACGAGATATTACCGCGACAATATTTACCCCCAGCCACGACACGAGTTATTCCTAAATTAGATGTTTTGGTATAGATATTCTGTGATCCCATAAATAAGGGATATGTCGTAAAGTGTGATTTAATCTCAGGGACGAATCCCCATCCGCGCATTAACGGTTAAAAGTATACAAATATAATTGCCTACTTGACTCTGCTAGATCGTATAAAGTCGAAACTCAACGTTAGCCCCCACTTAACCTCTGAAGTGCGCATGGGGGTAATTAGACACCTCTCCCTGTGCGCATGTATTTGAGGTGTTTCCGTCACTAAAATATTCATTGTACCATTAATAGCATTAATACTTATCCATATGCGCCTATTATGGGTTGATTATAGAGGTATTAACCTGAAACAACAATAAAACGAGTGAAAACAGCGTTTGGATGGTCAAAATCGGAGATATAGCCCGCGAGTTGTATAATGTATGGGTGAGGCAAGCTGCTTTCTCGCCAATTTCCCCCAAGGCCACTAAGACACAGTCGATCGATACTCTCTCTCTCTCTCTTGCATTCGCTTGCTATCAGTGATGACCACACCCTGCAACCGGATTTCTAATGTTAGCACGAAAATATACCTCAGAATAAGGGAATAACAGGGAAAATAGGTGATAACTGAAGGAGAGGAGGAAAGTGGGGAAGGAGGGGAGGTAGAGGACTGAGATTTTGCATAGCCCAGGGGCCAAAAAAAAAAAAAATATATATATATTTTGTTTTTTCTATGTCAAAAGATGATGGGTTTTTTCTCTGACTCTTAACCTGACAAGCGTTAAATAGACCTAGGGGCTAGGGTAGTTATTTGTGCATTTCTAGCCTTAGATTCTGACAGAATTCGTTATATTTACAATATAGAGCATTATTTGTTTTCGGTATGCTTTTATTTTACATATATGATGTATATATGAACCTTCAAGAGTGCTAAAATAAGTGGGAAAAGCATTTGGGTGATGAAAAACGAAGATATTGGCCACCCGGTCATAATCTCAGGCGAGAGAGAGCCACAGGCAACCCTCCTCTCTCGCTGTCTGTGAGGTAACTGAGACGAGCGGGGCGGTGTGGGCTGGTGTCGGGGTGTTGCATAACGACTTTTCTGCAACCCACTTGTGCTACATTATCGGGGGAGAGAAAAATAACCGATAAATGATGATAATAAGAGGAAAAATAGGTGATAATTGAGGAGGGGAGGAGGGGGAATAAGGTGGGGAAGGAGGGGGGTGGGTGAGATTTACATGGATGAGTACTGGAGGGGAATTATCTCACCTAGAGACAAATTCCTTTGTTTTGATAGGCCCTTTTTTTTTATGGAAGGCTTTTTTTATGGTCTTGCTTCCGTGAGGCCTATCGCGTTCCCTATAGGAAGCCTTCCGTGAGGCCTATCGCGCTTGCCGGGTTAAGAGTCTCCCCGCAGTCCGCCGGGGGAACTCTTATGAGTCTCCCCGCAGTTCCCGGGTTAATTGAATAACTAGAACCTTAGGCCTTAAAGCAACACTCTGTATCAGATATTGTATAAATCAAATCCGTACCCCCTTCGAGTGACTTTCTTATCGCTTCTTATCATGTCTGTATCGGAAGAATAATACCCGAGACTCGGAAGTGGCAGTGCATACTCTAATCCATATCCACGATTGTGCTTGGAGAATTGAAAGACCAAACTCTTATCACTGAACTTATTACTCTTACTTATGTTCTATAAAGTGAAGGTGATTCTTTTTCTATACCGTGAGTGTGTTTAGCGAAATAAAGCTGTATTACAAATCACATTCCAAGATTCTATTTATGTGTTCTGTTGATCCCTTGCATGTATGTATATGAAACCAGATATTCCAGTCTTGCAGAACTCCTACGCAATCGTTAATCCTGAATAAAATCAGGGCATAACACATATATAATTAGAATTATTCATTAAACTTGTCAACACTTCCACTGGGTATATAATCCATAGTTGCCCGCCTATAAGCACGGCATGGCGGGCAAGGGGGAGAGAGACGAGAGTTCAAGGGACGGGAGGCCTAGCTAACACACTGGCGGCCGCGCTCCTTTGCTAGGGATGCCATGGGGTTGCTAGATACTTTCATTTGTAGAATTAAGTTACCTTACTTACCAGTCCAAATTGCGTCCAAATCGCGTAATAAACTTATTTTGGGGGAACATATATAAGTTGCGGGAGATCATTATGATGCTATTGCGTCTAAACCACACGCTTCGGCATATGTCGATATGACGCGATTGCGTCATAAATGTCTGAGAGTGTTAATGTAAAAGAATGATCCCCCCACTCCAGTTAAATCCCCATTTCCAAAAAGATCCTCTCATCACTGCTAATACCTTAATTAATGGATTATTTTCAGTGGCACGAATAAAAAGACAGAGTTGTGTGTGTGCTAGCAGGGTTTATTATATATGTATCATTTATATATGTATTATTTTCCAAAGATATATTGGCAGCATCAAATCGGCGACTCAGATTCTCTGAAGAGTTTATTAAGGCGGTACATGATATTTTTTTTATTTCAATTCATAGAATCGTCGACCGAGCAATCTCTGCCATACCCATAGCTTACTCTGACTTTTCCTTTTACTCATATATTTTCTAGATCTCAAGTGATGGTGTCTCTTCCGTGGATTGACCTCCTAATCTACCGAGATTGGAAGCCAAAGCGTCACATTTTTCCTTTGCCCCTCAGCTTTCTCTTCATAATTGTTGAGGGGCGCAGGGCCCTGGGTGGGGCTTGGTTTCTCGGGCGTTTCCGCACCCTCCTCAGCTCCCCGCCATGGAGTGGCTTCGGTCACCCAGGCTTTATTGTGGTTGGCAGGGAGGGTTCTGTGGGGGCACTCGGTTATGGCCTTGGCCTTGCTTGGGGCCTTGGGGCTGTTCGGCCAGGCAGCTTGGGGAACAACAACAACAACAACAACCGTCCTATGAGTCTCACATCAATCATAGGAGATTTGCTAGAGTCAATTATTGTTAGGCAAATTAGAAGCCACTTACTGTAGACAAATTTAACTTAATAAATTATTCTCAGCATGGATTAACTCAGGGACGTTCTTGCCTTACTAATTAGCTTATCTTTTTCTCAGAGGTATTTGAAGAGGTAGATAATGACAAGTCATATGATATAATATATTATGTAGATATCAGTAAAGCTTTCGACAGAGTCCCACATAAAAGATTGATGAGAAAGGTTGAGGAGTATGGAATAGGTGGATCGTTGTTGAGATGGATTAGGTCATGGCTAATTGGTAAAAAGCAGAGTCAGCATAAATTATATTAAGTCAGAATGGGGTGCAGTCAAAAGTGGTGTGCCCCAAGAATCTGTATTAGGCCCTCTGATGTTTGTTGTATACATAAATGACCTGGATTTAGATATATATACCAGATAAATATCATTACAATATTGCATATTGCATCGAAACACATTTTACTGATCTATTACTCCTTAATACAACATTTGCTTTCTGTGCCATATTGTAATAGTCCGTAATTTGTGACATTTTTTCCAGTGCCATTTTTTCCAGTGCCTTTTTTTCCGGTGCCTTTTTTTCCGAGTGGCAAGGTGAATATATAATATATATATATATATATATATATATATATATATATATATATATATATATATATATATATATATATGGGTTGTTCGGTGGAGAGAGAGAGAGAGAGAGAGAGGTCCTTACTAGGCAGTCTGGCCTTACAAACTATATATGCATATACATATATATATATATATATATATATATATATATATATATATATATATATATACACACCGGTACATACATATACACACATACACACACATATACACATACATACATACACACATACATACATATATATACAGTATATATATACATACTGTACAGTGCACACACATACACATACATACATTTTTTTTTTTTTTTTTTTTTTTTTTTTTTCATATCACCCCAGCCCTCTGCAGATAGAGGTCAAGCCTTCCCTTGAAAGCGTTTATTGTGTCGCTCTCCACCACTCTCGCTGGTAGTTTATTCCACTCTGTCGCCACACTGTAGGTGAAGAAACTCTTTGTGACATCTAGGTTTGCCTTTTTGGTTTTTAATTTCATTCCATTTCTGCGAGTTTGATTAGTATTGTTTAATGTGAATAATGCATTTACATCGACTTTGTCGAAACCTTTTAGTATCTTAAAGCACTCAATAAGCTGACCCCTCAACCTCCTCTTTTTTAATGAGAACAGGTTCAATCGTTTAAGTCTTTCTTCATATGGTTTATTTCTTAATGAGGGTATCATCTTCGTCGCTCTACGCTGTACTGACTCGAGTCTTACAATGTCCTTGATCAGATAAGGTGACCAGAACTGCACACCATATTCAAGGTGGGGCCTCACCATACTTTTGAACAGTGGCACTATTACGTGTTCATGTTTATATGTAAATTTTCGTTTAATAAAGCCCAATGCTATGTTTGCCTTATTTGCAGCTGCTATACATTGGTCGGAAGTTTTTAGGTTTTCAGATATTAGTACCCCTAGGTCTTTTACTACCGTTGCGGTTTTTATTTGTTTGCCATTCATTTCGTATTTGTATTTCATATTTCTGCTACCAACCTGCAGCACCTGACATTTATCGACATTGAAGGGCATCTGCCATTTTTTCGACCACTCTGATATCTTGTTTAAATCGGATTGCAACGCATTTCTATCATCTTCGTTCAGGACTGTATTTCCTATTTTTGTATCGTCGGCGAATTTGGAAATGGTGTTGTTTACCCCTACATCAATATCGTTAATGTAAATGAGAAACAGGACCGGTCCAAGGACTGAACCCTGTGGAACTCCACTAGTGACAGGCTCCCACTCCGATTCCACTCCATTAATCATCACTCTCTGTCTTCTGTCTGTAAGCCAATTTTTTATCCAAGAATGAATTTCACCTTTGATACCTATCCTCTCCAGTTTAGCCAATAGTTTTCGGTGAGGCACCTTGTCGAAAGCTTTTTGAAAGTCCAAGAAGATTATATCTAGTGATTTCGTCATGTCGTTATATGTGAATAGTTTGTTATAAAATTCAATCAAATTTGTTAGGCATGACTTATTTGATCTAAAGCCGTGTTGACTATTTTTGATTAGGTTGTTTGATTCGAGGTAATCTACTATCTTATCTCTAAGGATTTTTTCCATGATTTTTCCTACAATTGAAGTTAGACTAATTGGTCTGAAATTACTCGCTTTGGCCTTGCTACCCTTCTTGTATATCGGCGTAATGTTCGCATCTTTCCAATCACTCGGTACAATCCCCTGTAGTAATGATAAGTTAAATAGTTGTGTCAGGGGTTTTGCTATTTCGTCCTTAACATTCTTAATTATTTTCGGGTGGAGCATGTCGGGTCCCGGGGTCTTATTTACATTTAAATTACTCAATTTGCTTTGTACTTCGCT
This sequence comes from Paralithodes platypus, assembly GCA_032716605.1. Classification (NCBI taxonomy): domain Eukaryota; kingdom Metazoa; phylum Arthropoda; class Malacostraca; order Decapoda; family Lithodidae; genus Paralithodes; species Paralithodes platypus. The sequence goes on along the minus strand of CM064502.1, from coordinate 34,073,273 downwards.
AACACTGATGGTGAAATCTCCTATCACATGAGTTGAGGTGTTATTTTCAAGGGTATGGATCGATAATTTCTTCTGTGAAAACTGAGCCAAAATATTTGTTGAGCAGATTTGCCGTGCTTGTTTCACCTGTTATTGTCTGGCCATCTTCTATTAGCGGTCCGATTCCGCTTTTGATCTGTTTATTTTTATTTACGTAACTGTAGAATTTTTGGGGGTTTGTGGCACTTTCTCTGGCAATAGTCATTTCGTAATTTTGTTTGTTCGCCCTAATTATTTTTTTCACTTCCCTTCTACTATTTTTGTACAAGTTTTTAATTACTTCAGTGTTTGTGTTATTTTGTACAAGTTTGTGGAGTTGATTCCTTTTCCTTATTGCCTTGCCAATGTCTCTACTGTACCAAGGGGGCATACTTGATTTCGTATTACGTTTTGGTTTCATGGGTACAAATTGTTTATGCGCTTCTGTAATTGTAGACTTAAAATGTCCCCATAGTTCATTTACTTCGTTTATATTTATGAGGTTTGAGTGTATGTTTGATAGCGATTCCTTAAGTCCGTCATAATTTGCGTTTTTGAAGTCCGAAACCATTCCTGTTGTTTTTACTGAGGACTATTTGCTTATAACGTTGATTCTTAAGATTTTATGATCGGACGTTGCCAGATGTTCACCTACATCCAGGTTTGATAATAGATTTTCTTGGGTAGTGATTACGAGGTCTAATATATTCCTGTCTCGCGTCGGCTGTTTTACGTGTTGAGTCAAAAAATTGTCCTGGATGAAGCTTGTCATTAGGCGTGACTCAGCATTTTTTCCGGTCAGGGTATTCCAGTCAATTAGGGGGAGGTTAGAGTCACCTAGTAAAACTGTTTCGTCGGAATTAAGGGTTTTCCCTAGTATTTCATAAAAAATTGTATCATCAGCAACAGTTAGTCTCGGTGGTCGGTACGCTGTAGTGATATTTAAGTTCATGTTTTTTGTATTTATTTTGACGCACACTATTTCTGTATTACTTTCAGGGAGAGTCACCTCGACTGGGTTTAAGTAGGTTGCAACATACATTGCAACCCCCCCTCTTTGTTTTCCATTGTTACGGTCTTTATGAACAAATTTATATGGCTCTATGTGATATTCATTAAGTAGATCTTTATTTTTAAGGTTCAGATGTGTTTCCGTTATACAAATAACGTCAACTTTCTCATTTAATAACAGACATTTGAGTTCGTCTATTTTGTTTCTTATTGAGCAGGCATTTATGGATATTATTTTTATATCATTTCTCTCAGCATGCGCTGGATTTGTTTTTCTTATTGGTGGGGATGGGTTTGGGGTTGGGACTTGAAGCCGCGGCGGGTTGTCAAATTCATTCAGTTGGTCGGGTTGGCTTGGATGGGGTTGGGTGGGGTTGTTTAGTTTGTTTTGTGGTTCAGGTAGGTAAATTTTCGCAACTTGTGGGCCATTGGGGTTGACGGTTTCGTTTAAATGGTTGTGATGGACTTGGAAGGGTTGGGCGGGTTTATTTATTTCTCTTAACTGTGCAGGTGGAGTTTGATTGGGTGGGGTTGTGGGAGGGCTTTTCCGGGGGTAGCGATATCAATACTCAGAGGAGTCTATTAGCATAGTTATCTCTCGGTCCTGACTGGCGTTGTTTTCATGGGCAATGTAGGTTGCTTGATTTAGGGTGTCACTCATGTGCTGAACGCCTTTTTCTGATGAATGAATGCCATCTCCGCTGTACAGGGACGAGTTCCCTACAAAGGTGGTCCAATTGTCCACATACAGTACCTTCTCTTGTTCGCACATGACCTTGACGGCGTTGTTAATTTCTATGGCTCTATTTTGTCCGTATGACCTTGTTTTAATCCGGGGTATGACGCCGCTTACCACACATTTCGTGGTCTTCCTTTTCATGACTTTAATTAGGTTCTCGAAATCTTTTTCTATGGTCTTAATTGGGGCCTTACCTCCGTCAAAGCAGTCATTTGAGCCAACATTGACGACTACACAGGTGCCCTCTGGTATGGCGGAGTTAGTTATGTCTTTCAAGATATGTTCGACTTTACCGCCTGGAATGACCTTTACTGACCTTTTTCCTCTGTTCTTGGTGGCAAAGGCAGCTCCTTGACCTCGCATGAGACTGTCACCATAGACTAGGGTGAGTTTCTCCTTCCCGCTGACTCCGTGATTTGATGGTTTCGTTGTTTTCCTGTCAGGAATTTTCTTGCCTTTCGAGCTTGCTTTCACGTGGTCAGTTACCTTGTGTGCAAATCTGTTTTTGATAGGGTTACCTGGTGTCGCTTTTCCATTCCCATTCCCATTCACGTGGTCAGTTACCTCGTGTTCATTGTTTTCGGCGAGAACAGCAAATCTGTTTTTGATAGGGATACCTGGTGTCGCTTTCCCATTCCCTTGGGATTTGTTCTTGTTACGCCTGTTGACTACTGTCTGATATAGATCATTGGATGGGTTTTCTTTTTGAAGATTTTTAACAACGTCGACTTGCTTACTCTCTATGTCCTTTACTCGCTCTTTTAGTAAGAAATTTTGATGCGAAAGTACACCTACAGTCTCCTTTAGTGTGAGATTATCTCGCTTCAGTTCGTCAGCCTGTGCCTTGTGTGCTTCTAATGTGCACTCCAAGAGCAAAAAGTTTTCACCAGTTAAACACATAAAACACTTGGCATTTGGATACCCATGATGCGGATACCATTCCTTGTAGTAGTTCTTGTTACAGGAGGGGCATTTAATTCTGATCAGTGCCATGATTTGGGGATAGTGAGGGAGAATTTGCAGAAACGAAAGGTACAAAATGTTGGAGTGGTCACTTCCCTTAAAAGTTGTTCCGATGTTGATGATGCAGGTTGCAAGGTGTTGGTGGGGGGTGAGGGTAGTTTCTGTTACGTCGGCACTTTAAAATGAAATTTGGGACGGGTTTTGGGGGTGGGGGGGGAGGATGGTCCTAGGGCCCTTATTTTATACCCCTATTTCCCCTCATAAACCGGGGTTTGAAGGGGGGGGGGGGGGCCGGTGGTACTTGTTGACACTTGGCGGCAGCTCCGGAGCGGTGCAGCCCGCGGGGGGGGGGAACTAGGGGTGAGAGGAGAAGAAAGAAAGAGAGAGTGGGGGGGGGGGAAATGAATTGGGATGAGAGGAAAAGAGAAAGAGAGAGAGAGAGGGGGGGGTGAGAGTGAGTGAGAATGAGAGAGAACGAAAGGGAGAGGGAGATGGAGGGAGACAGAGAGAGGGAGGGAGACAGAGAGAGAGAGAGAGAGAGAGAGATATGAGTGAGAGAGAGAGATATGAGTGAGAGAGAGAGAGAGAGAGAGAGAGAGAGAGAAGGGTGGGGGTGAGAGTGAGAAAATGGAAGTGAGAGAATGAAAGAGAGAGAACGAAAGGGAGAGAGAGAGAGGATTTGTTTATGGTGGGGCACTCCTCGTAAAACCAAAGTCGTTGGAGGGGAGAGAGGCGGTGCCTTTAGTTGGGGTTGGGGGGGGAGGGGGAGTTGGGAGGAGAGAGAGAGAGAGAGAGAGAATTAGTTTATTGGGGGCTGTATTCACCCGGGTGGGGCACTCCTCGTAAAGCGGAAGTTGTTGGGGGGACGGCGTGCCTTTTGTTGGGGTTGGGGGGGGGGGGGGGGGGGGGGGGGGGAGGGAGTTGGGAGGAGAGGGAGAGAGAGAGAGAGAGAGAGAGAGAGATGAGAGTGATAGAGTGAGAGGGAGTTATTGAAAACTAGGAATTACAATGGATAGGCAGCTGGGAGTTGGTGTGGGACAAATCAAAGGAGGTATTTAGACAAGGAGGAGATATTTAAGCTTATAGAGAGGGATTTTTCTATAGCTTGAGTGTGGCAGATCAAGATTTTTGCAAGAAGGATTTAGATAATGGGATGTGGGGATTGTAATTCGGGATGTTCTATATAGTGAGAGCTAGTGAGAGAGACAAATTTGTGTATAAGAGAGATTTATATGTAAAAATAGGTTAGGTAGTTTATAGTAAGAGAGTTATTTAGATGATTTGAAAGAGACCGAAGGGTGTGAGTAGAGAGAGAGGATGGAGGAATGGGGATAATGAGAATTTATAAGGGATATTGGTAATACTAAGTTACAAGATACTGGTGAGGGCAGAGGGGAAAGGCAGCATGCACGGTGGGGTGGGGCAGGAGGCGGCGCTCGGAGCTCGGAAAGACACTTCCTTCTTGTTCGACCGCTACTGACAGACTCAGAGAGAGAGAGAGAGAGAGAGATTTGATTTGATTTGATTTGATTGTTTTATTGAGAAAAGTACAAATGTTACACAAGTATCATAGTTACATTATCTCAAAAGGGCGAAGGTGAGAGAGAGAGAGAGAGAGAGGAGAGGAGAGGAGAGGTGGTGTAGGATCTGAGTAGGGTAGATTCGTGTGACCTGACCCCTTCCCTAACTGTCACTTTTTTACCCAGGGCGGTCTAGCTCCGCCAACTATAGTCGCTGGAACGACGACTATAGTAGGATATGTAAATTCGCAGACGATACCAAAATAGGGAGAACAATAGATTTAGATAACGACATAGAGAGCCTCCAAAGGGATCTATAGATACCTTACACGAATGGTCAGTAAATTGTCAGATGAATTTTAACATTGACAAATGCAAGGTATTAATGATAGGGAAGACGAATACAAATGCAAAATATAAACTACTAGCAGGGGTACCCGGCGTTGCCCGGGTAATCACCATGATCACCATCACTACTACCACCACTACTACTACCATAATCACCATCATCAATCACTACTACCACACCGGCCTCGACCTCCCTGTGCCTCATTAAACGGCGACCTCGATCGGCCGCTAAATGACCTCCGATTTTGGATCTGACCTCATCCGTACCCCCATTTTGGGGGGCTGCGAACAACTTTCGTTTCATATACCTTTTCGATCAGAGACCTCCTTCTGCCCCAAACGGCCCCTTTTCCGATTTCGCGCCCATTTTCTTTGTCCCTTTCACCCTGGGGAATTCTATTTTTTCACTAAAACCTGCCTAGGGACCCCCTTACTATGGATACCAAGTAGAACGCTCTAGCTTAAAAACTGCGGCCGCCTATAAAGAACAGACAGACAGACAGACAGACAATCGAAATTATTATATAGATAAAGCTAATACGGATTAGAAAACTCAGATTGCGAGCAAGATTTGGGTGTGTTTGCTAGCAATGATTTGAAGCCTAGAAAACAGTGTATAAGCATTCGTAACAAGGCAAACGGGATTCTCGGATTCATCTCAACGAGTGTGAGTAACAGAACTGCCGATGTTACCTTAAAATTTTACTTGTCATTAGTGAGACCTGATATGGATTATGCTGTCCAATTTTGGTGTCCTTATTACAGAATGGACATAGATTCGTTGGAGAGAGTACAACGAAGAATAGCAAAAATGATTCATATTAGAAATCTACCATATGAAGAAAGGTTGAAGAAATTAGGCTTACATTCCTTAGAAAGACGCGGAGTTAGAGGGGATATGATAGAAGTGTTCAAGTGGGTTAGTGGGATTAATAAAAGGACATGAAAGATGTACTGAAGCTCAGTGATAGCGAAAGAACTCGAACAAATGGTTTCAAAGTAGATAAATTTCGTTTCAGAAAAGACATAGGCAAATATTGGTTTGGTAACAGAGTTGTAGACATGTGGAATAGGCTACCGAGTTATATGGTAAGATCGAGAATGATAAGGAGCTTTAAGATAAAATTAGATAGGCATAATTATGGACGAGATGGGTTGGGTGTGAAGGGGAATCTGCAGGGTGTGGGCCAATCAACGCTCTGTAGACCCCGTAATCTTGTGTTGATCTCTGACCGTTTTGATGAGGTCGATTCTCATGGTATTAGTGAGCTTGGCCTATAATTAGGCCTTATAATTAGGGTTGAGTGTGAGAGTGATCTGCCTTGTGTGGGCCAATCGGCTTTCTGCAGACTCCCATTATCTTATGTTTTTATGTTCTTATCATATTTGTTTTTTATTGTTTTCACTCCTCATTTGCTTGTGTTAAAAAAAGTCACTTGTTTGTTAATAATATACAGTAAATGAGGTTTATATAGCTATCACACTAGTAATGGCATCATCTCGAAAATCAATGCGATGCTATTCGTTGTAGCAATGACAATAATATTAGGCTAATGCTAAGAATAACAGCAATAACCAGAGTAATGATTCAACCAAAAATAACAGCTACAAGATTGGTAACAATAACCATAAAATAATAATATTAATAACAACAACGACAATAATAATAAATATTATTATATATATACTATATAGTATCTACTGTATACCGGTACACTAAACACATACATATAGTATTATACTAATAACGAGGGGAAGAAGGAGAGGGGAGGAGGGGGAAGGGATAATCTGGGGCCCATTGGGGGGTGGGGGGGTTACCAAGAAACTTCCAGTGTTGCCAATTTCGCTACTTTCCCGCTGCGATCTAGCTACAAATCCTTATATCTATCCCCATGAATCCTCGAGATATCTGGAGATTTGAGCCATTATGAGCCCTGTTCTAGAGGGTGTATTCTTTATTCTAATGTTTTTGTTAGCATATATTTACTATGTTGTGGGCTTTTATAGGTTCTATCGACTGTTGAGGACGGATCTAGCGGTATTTTGCTGGGTCAGCTCTACAAGGAACCCATATCGTCACTTCACACGACAGTGGCGGCACTTGGTGCCTCTAGCAGAGCTGCAGAGTAGCAGTTCCCGTATAACCACCTTAGGGTCGAGATGTTCTACGGCATGGTGTGGTCTTGTGTGGATCTGTGCTCGCCTTGTTATCATAGTGCTTGCTTAAGACTACAGTCACATTTAAAGAATATATTTTCGCATCAGTATTTACAAAAAGGAAGCTCAGACAATTCTGCTATTTGTGTTTGTGCTCCTTCAGTGTTGAGTTAAAGGACAAGTTTCTAAAATAAGTTTGGTTTCGGTGATAACTATTACGAATTATGTACTGCGCGCTCTATTGTTTTGGCCCGTTTATAGGTACAGTGTAGTTATTATTGTGACCATTCTGAAAATAAATAAATTAAGTTATACGCAAATGAATATATATTTGTAAAATTACATCAATACTAAGTGACAGAAAGTTGTCTATTTCGAGCTAAATTGGATTCCTACAAGTGAATAGAAGCCTGTTTGAAATATACAACGATGAGGAAATGATCTGTGCAACGCGGTGACGTAAGTAAACTATTATATTGCTCTTTAATGGCTAAGCTACATTAAAGGGCCAATGTATATATTTAATGGGGGATAGTGCTTTTGTTTTTGGTGTATACACTTATTTATCAATGTGTTGTTTATTTTCGTAGCTAGACCTCCATCAAACTTTTAAAAACACCCCGGTAAATCTACAGTTATACCACCCCTATTTTGTCGCTATTCTGTTGGTACTAATAGGTTAATATTATTATTAGTAGACTTAGTTTGGTTTGATGATGCGCGGAAATGTATATTTGACTTGAAATAGATACATTGAAGTATTACAAACCTTCGGCAAAGTGAGGTTTGTTTACCTGGGTGTACAGTCGGTTGGGCCGCGGCGTACTTTTGTTTTGCCCCCTGCTGGCAATATATATGATAATGACGATAAGTCATGGGGGGGGGGGGGAAATGTGTTTTCAGAGGTTTGTAATTACTTCCAAACATTATATATTGATGAAAATTAACACAGAAAATTATAAATCCATGGGAAAATTAATGACTAATATAAACAATTTGTTTTTATTTATTTTTTCAGTTTCCGCGTCTGCTGAACCATCCAAAAACACGCTAAAAGGCGTGTTTTGAAGGGGGGGAGGTGGGGGGGGGGGATAGTGGGGGGAGGGGTAATATAACTGTATATTTACCAGTATAATTATTATAATTCATTAATACTATCATCCTTCCGTACTCTTAATTAGTGTGGTCAAATGTGTACCGGACATGTCATACTCCAAGATAGTTACATGCTCTTCGTCATCTTACCTTCTTCAACACGTAATTCCTGTGGTATACCATCCCAAACAGATCTAATACAATCATGGTTTCTATGCTTAGGATGGCGGTTGTTATATATTGTTATGATTAATGATTCGTTGTGGATGTCTGGTGGATAACTGCGGCACCACACTCATCTACAGCTCCTCAACACTTCCGGCAAACGAGACACTGCCCAATTTGCGGCTTCGGATTTTCTGGTAAATCTGTTTCGTGGTGTGAACGGTTCGGCCATAACATTAACTATTTCAACGGGTGATTTGATGCCGTATTTTCTCGACGAAAACGGTCAGACATATTGCGTTGGATTCTGTCGGATTACGGGCTTGGTGTACGTGGTTGCACCCTAATGCCGGTATCACACGAGAGCTCTTTTAGTCAACATTCGATAATCAAAAAAAATCTGGCAACATTTCTGGACTATTTTGCACTGGTATCGGAAACTAGACTGGTGATAGATTAATTTAGGTGACCGAAATATTTAAAATGTTGGCCTCATAAGATGCCAGATCAGTGTTGAGGGAAAAAGCACTCGTGTGATACCGGCTTAAGGATTACCAGAATAAACTGTAAAAATGCGTTAGAATCACCAAAGGGTTACCGGTAGTTGTAAAGTTGAACATTCCCAGTTTACTCGATCTGTTTATCAATATACTTCGCCAGTGTACCATAACGATCATTAATCTATTTGTTATTAACTACACCACAACACCAAACACCTCCAATGACATTAAAGACAAAATATATGTGATCCATCAGGATTCGAACCCGGGTTATCACACACAGATTTCATAACTCACGACAATACACCTCCCCCAGAATGAGTTGTCTCTTTATTATTTATCAGTTGGGTTTGTGTTGTTGTGAAAGGTTGACAGGCAGGGTGTTAGGTGTCATAGCCTAGGAACGACATATATTTATATAAAAGCCTTCAATAACATCGTATTTATCAGGGATTGTATTAAATGTGGGAGCAGTGGTGATCAGTAGGGCGAATCGTCCATCCAGAGGGGCAAGAGTCTGATAAATATGGGCGAAAAGTCTAGAGAGTTGGGCGAATTGAACCATGGGCGGTATTTTTGGTTCTATGTTCCCGTTTTCCTATCCTCAAGTAACCTATTAAGAACTGGTTAGGGGACTGGTTAGAACTTGTAGGATGTTTAGTTGAAGTGCGGAAATCAGTATTTATTGAGAAATAAAAGTCTTTTTAAAATAACAGTCTTATAATGCGCTATGTTTTACGGGAGGGTCTGTACGCCGCCGCATACCTTATCCCTGCACATGCGCGGCCCCGCCCACTGCCCAAAATGTACAAATATTATATTAGATTAGATTAGATTAACCTAACCTAACCTAACCTAACCTAACCTAACCCTAATATAATATAACATAACATAAATGTTTTGCCTGAACTAGTTATTGTTTACCTGGTAAAGAGAGGGCAGGGACCCTGGGTGACCCATAGCGCATTTTAAGACTGTTATTTTTCAGTAAATACTGATTTCTGCACTTCAATTAAACATCCTACAAGTTCTAACCAGTCCCCTGAACAGTTTTTAATAGGTTACTTGAGGATTTTTTAACGGGACCGTAGGTAAACATTTATCCTAGATTTGTATTATTTTGATATATCGAAAACAATATGTCGATGTGATGACGTATTTTCAGTTAGCTCCAGTTCAATCTATATCAACCCATCCCCTTAGTGTAGGGGGATGGTAACGATCCAGTGCTTGTACAAACAAAATTTAATCCGTCAAGCGTGGGTGCGACCTGGGACCTTCTGGGTGGAAATTAAAGATGTTATACCTTGTTTCATTTAAGGCGGTCAAAAGTCTTGAACATTAACATCTATAACTCACAAACGATAGAGTAATCGAGCTTATATTTATACCATTTGGGAAGAGTCAGCCAGGGAATAGGTGTGGCAATTTGCATCCCATCTGCTGAAGCCCTTATGAGCCACAGAGGTTGGGGTTCACGATTCCTGGCCTACCAATTTGGAACACACTACACCAGCTAGGCCTAACCGCTTTGTAAATTATGTTGACGTTCTAATATATTTGTTTTAATTAAATGTTTATGTACGGATGATATACAATATGACAAACACTATGAAAACAAACACAGATATGGCGTGACAACATTCCCAGGGACGGCATGCAACTCAGGGTGTCAAACCGGACACATTTTGCTTTGAGACTTAAATGAATCTATTTTTTATTAATTTCACCACAACACCAAACACCTCCAATGAAATTAATGAAAGCATATATGTGATCCACCAGGATTCGAACCCAGGTTATCACACAGATTTTTTAGACACCTTAACATTTACACCACCATGACGAAAGAGAAAGAATACAAGAACATGAATATGATATGATATAGCATTGTGTTGGCCCTCTTATCAGTTAAAAAGACATAATTTCAATTATAAACCATAAGTTTATATTTGCATATACAATACTAAATAATAAGAAAAACTGTACTCTGATTTTGTTTGACATCTTAAGGGGAGGCTGACCGTTTGTTTGGTCTATTAATTAACGTATTCATATATTTTGTTTTAGTTTCTTCCCTAGACCTCCATCAAGCTTAGAAAAACACCCCCTAGACCCCCTTCAAGATAAATTTGTAAATTTTTCGGTAAAAAATGTCCCAGCCGAAGGCCGGTTCCTCTTAAAATTGCAGGCTCGCTATCGCTCGCCAGGAAATAATAGACACCTAAATGACACGCAAGGTCTTAAAATTGACACCAGAATGGGGCGAAAGCTGTTAAAATCGCCAAACTAATGGGCCGAACGTCTTATAATCTCAAAACTAGTGGGGCTAAACATTAGGGAGAAGTGGGTCCAGAAAAATGGTTTGCCTCCCCTTAATTCCCACCCCTCAGCGGACTGGTCAAAGAGCCCTATTTACCTTACACCTCCCCCCCCCCCCCCCCTCCCCCCTTAATCACCATAAACACTTCCTCCCTGCTGCCCTCACAAGTACCTCCGGATATGCGGCACATCCCTCCCGGAGGACTACTTGCACCTTCCCTCCGAATATTATTTTATAGATATAAAATAATCTGAATCTGAATCTGAATCTGTATGGCTGTATGTTTTGGGTGCTGGGGTCTGGTGTATGGGTCACGACGGTTAGGGTCCCTCTAGGATGTTTAAGGAGGGATTAACACGGTCGGGGCTCAGTTGGGGGTCTTGTGGGACAGCATGCGTGTTTAAAAACAAAAAAACAATCTGATCAAGGTCTATAACGGGGACTCATGTATTTTAGATATGTCTTTATTATAATACTGTATATACTAAACTTAGGTAGTGTTAAAAATTATCTTCAATATCAATGTATTACTCATCTAACTATATATGTAATGACATAGTTTAAGCTCGAAATAGGGTGAAGATTGCGTATGCACCTTCGCCCTTTTGAGATAATGTAACTATGATATTTATGTATAATATGAGGAGGGTAAAAGACTGTTTTATCACCTTTGCCCTTTTGAGACGTGTAATTATGTATTCCCATGTATTTATGCTTTCTCAATAAAGAATCAAATCAAATCACAACAACCCTCTCTCTCTCTCTCTCTCTCTCACACACACACACGCGGTAGTTCAGGCCAGTCAAATTTGTATTGATAATAATATATACCGGTAATACAAATAATAATATATACCGGTAATACAAATAATAATATATACCGGTAATACAAATAATAATAATATATATACCGGTAATACAAATAATAATATATACCGGTAATACAAATAATAATATATACCGGTAATACAAATAATAATATATACCGGTAATACAAATACTAATATATACCGGTAATACAAATAATAATATATACCGGTAATACAAATAATAATATATACCGGTAATACAAATAATAATATATACCGGTAATACAAATAATAATATATACCGGTAATACAAATAATAATATATACCGGTAATACAAATAATAATATATACCGGTAATACAAATAATAATAATAAAAATATGATAATAAAATAGTAATAATAATCTATCTATCCATCTATTGTCCGAAGCCATACCCCCCTAATGAGAGTATAGCCACACACACACACACACACACACACACACACACACACACACACACACACATACACACACACATAATTCTTTAATAAACCGTTTATTATTATTATTATTATTATTATTATTATTATTATTATTATTATTATACACACGGGGCAGGGTACCATACAAAAGGGTTATCGCGTGATTGACAATTTTGAAACGTGGCAGGAGTGTAAAAGGTATACTGACCCATGGACCTTGCACTGACCCTTCCAAACCGCCTTATACCTGCCCTGGGTCACTACATTATTGACACCACATTTTGTATATTCTATATTTATCTATCAGCACAAATCCCAACACACACACACACACATACACCCACACATCCATGCATAATGGATGATGTGGATCGTAAATATATATTTTAACTACGGTACTCTCTCTCTCTCTGTCTGCCTGTCTCACTGTCCGTCTTTCTCTCTCTCTCTCTCTTTCTCCCTTTCTCTCTCTCTCTCTCTCATGAGGTCCTTCCTAATTTGAACAATATCACCTGGCGGTCGTCACTGCATTAAAATAATTCATAATGAGAATTAAACTAAATGAGAGAGAGAGAGAGAGAGAGAGAGAGAGAGAGAGAGAGAGAGAGAGAGAGAGAGAGAGAGAGATACCTTACCTTACCTTGTGATGAGTTCGCCACACTTTTAGCGGTACCGAGGAGCGCGCCGCCCCTCGTTCTGGGAGAGAGAGAGAGAGAGAGAGAGAGAGAGAGAGAGAGAGAGAGAGAGAGAGATACCTTACCTTACCTTGTGATGAGTTCGCCACACTTTTAGCGGTACCGAGGAGCGCGCCGCCCCTCGTTCTGAGAGAGAGAGAGAGAGGGAGAGGTCGTGGTCGTGGTCGTATAGCAGTTATCACCCGTGATATCCATTACTCATGATAAGTGTTCAGTGCTACACATTTTTGCCTTCCGAACCGCCAACTTGGAGTGGTAAGACTATAATAAAGCCTTAAGAAATTAAGGTTATTATTGCTCTTCTCCTCGTAAAGTTCTCCACAAATAGTATTGAAGTTAATGTAATCTTTGCCTGTCACCTGCTTTGTTTTATCTCCTTTTCTCTCTGTCTCTGGTTTATGTCCATTCGGCCCCATCCAGGTGTCGATTTCTTCCTGGCCAGCATTGTATAGAGATATCCGGCTTCGCCAGAGACATTTTTCTATCGAAAAAGGTACAAATTTAGCATCCTGTAATTTTTTTTTTTTAAATATGCTGGTTCGCTACCGCTCACCAGGAGAACATCGACACCTGAAAAGGGATACACATATTAAAACAGTAGGCTGAATGGGGCCGAATGGATACAACCCAGAGAGAGAGGGTGTGAGAGAAAAAAAATGAGGTGGGCCCCCTTAAATTCATATTGAAGATGCCAAAATCTGAAGCTATTGACAGTACCGTGACGTTTTTCCTTGTGATAGTCTTTGGTTTATGTGGCTTAGTAGCATTCCTTGGAGAGGTTGCTGTGTGGCATACTAGGTTACAGTTTGGTTGTTCATATCTTAAGGGGAGATGGGCCGGTTTTCTGGACCACTTTCTCCCTCGTGTTTAGCCCCATTAGTCTTGAGATTTTAAGACATTCGGCCCATTAGTTTAACGATTTTAACACCTTTCGCCCCATTTCGTTGTCAATTTTATCTTTCGTGACATTTAGGTGTCGATTTTTTCCTGGCGACCGACAGCGAGCCTGTAATTTTAAGAAGAATCGGCCTTCGGCCGGGACATTTTTCTACTGAAAAATGTAAAAATTTACCTTAAAGGTGAGTCTAGAGGGTGCTTCTTTTTAAGCTCGGTGGAGGTCTAGCGAGGAAACTAAAAATGATATGAATAACTGAATAAATTAACCAAACAAAAAAAGTCACCATCCCCTTAAGGTTCTTCCCCCTCAACGAGTCAACTACCTGTGTCAGCACTGAGCAGACTCAACACACGTGAAGAAAGGGTCAGAGAACTTCATTAACCCCGTGATCGAATTACTCTCGCTCATAATTGATCTCACGTCCTGACACCTTCACTATACACAAGTTAAGGGGAGAGGGGCCGTTTTTTTTTTGTTTTTTTTTTTTTCTATTAATTCATATATTCCTTTATTTTTTAGTGTCCTCGCTAGACCTCCATCAAGCTTAGAAGAAAAAACGAACTTAGACCCATTTAGATCAATTTGTAAATTTTTCGGTCGAAAAATGTCCCGGCCGAAGGCCGAATCCTCCTAAGATCTCAGGCTCGCTACCGCTCGCCAGGAACAAATCGACACCTAAATTTCACAAAAGGTCTTAAAATTGAAAATGAAATGGGGCGAAAGGTGTTAACATTGCCAAATTAATGGGCCGAACGTCTTATGATCTCAACACAAATGGAGCTTAACACGAGGGAGAAAGGGGACCAGAAAAACGACCCATCTCCTCTTAAACAAGCTAAAACATTGTCCCTAGACGTAACCACTGCCACAACCGTCTCCACTGACAGCCCCCCCCCCCCCCCCCCCTCACACACACACACATACTGTACATGATGTGTCATACTATCTATCTATCTATCTATATGCTCAGGCACAATCCCCATTTTTCCTATTTTTATTTTTATTTTCTATTTCATTCTATTTTTGCTTTGTTTTTCTTTTTTTCTTGGGGGTAGCCTAGCCGACTCAAGACAGAGCAAGAACAGGGAAAACACAAAAAACAACATAAAACAACAAACAAACAGATAACAAAACACAAATTTACACACATCTAGGTCACTCAGAAGACCCAGAGACCAGGGCCACCAAGGTCGCTCCAGCACTCCCCCGGCCCCTGACCACCCGGAGAGGTTCCGATCTCGGCAGGCAGACATGCAGCGGAGCCAAAGCCACAAGCCCTCCCACCACACTTCCAGGCGCACCCTTCATATTAATCGTCTCCCCGGGCTAGACACCTGATGGACTATTATCTAGTCCAACTTGCACCCGACCCCTTCCTCCAAATGACCACGTGTTCACTCAACTATTCACAAGTATTCTCCATTCACTCCTGTCCACCACCACTTCCCCTGCCTGATCTATAGTCATTCCTCTATCATCCAAAGCTTTTCTTACACAGTCTCTCCATCTCAATGGGGGTCTTCCTGCTCTTCTATCTCCCCTTGTACCTGACTCACATATTCTCTTTGTAAGCCTTTCATCTCCCATTCGTTCAACATGACCATACCAGCTCAGCACCCTTCTGTCCACTCTGGCTGACAAATGTTCCTGCTGCCCCACTCTCCTACGTATCTCTTCATTCCTCAATGTGTCATACGAGATGCCTATTCCCATATTTCTAGTCATCATTACTATAGTCTGTTCATTCTATGTTGGGCAGAACTCGTAACCCCTAATCTCTGTAGCTCAAAAAGGGCTGCCTGAGCAGAGTTCCCAGGAGTATCAGGGAGTGACCCAGAGTGCCCATGGGTGCGTGCGATCTTCCAAGAGTCATTAAGCGAGTTTCCGGGACTGTGGACTCTTGGAAACTCGGCCTCACACTCCTGAATGTGTGAACTAGGCTGTAATGTTTTAAATTTGGGCTACTCGAGCGAAGTTCCCAGGAGTATCAGGGATAAGGGGGAGGTAATTGTTTTTTCTGGACCCCCTTCTGCCTCAAGTTTAGTCCCATTAGCTGTGAGATTTTAAGACGTTTGACCCATTAGTTTGTCAATTATAAGACATTTCTTTATCAATATCAAGATCTTTCGTGCCATTTAGGTGTCAATTTTATCCTGGTGAGCGGTAGCGATCCTGTCATTTGGAAGGAACCGGACTTCGGCCGAGACACTTTACTACTGAAAAATGTACAACGTGGAATGACAAAAATTATCCATAATATTAGAAATCTTCCATGTGAAGAAAGGTTGAAAAAATTAGGCTTACATTGAAGTTACATTCATTAGAGAGACACAGAGTTCGAGGGATCGATATGATAGAGGTGTTCAAGTGGGTTGGTGGGATTAATAAAGGGGACAAGAAAGACGTACCGTACCGTACATAAGCTAAGTGATAGCGAAAGTACAGTACTCGAACAAATGGTTTCAAATTAGATAAATTTCGTTTCAGAAAAGAAATAGAAAAAGATACAATTATATAGGAATATGGACGAGATGGGTTGGGTGTGAGGGGGATCTGCCGGGTGTGGGCCAATCGGCGCTCTGCAGACCCCCGTAATCTTGTGTTGACCTCTGACCGTTTTGGTGGGGTCCGTCTTCATTGCGTTAGTGAGCTGGGCCTATAATTAGGCCTTATAATCGGGGTTGGTGAGCTGGGCCTATAATTAGGCCTTATAATCGGGGTTGGGTGTCAGAAGGATCTGCCTTGTGTGGGCCAATCGGCTTTCTGCAGACTTCCATTTTCTTATGTTCTTTTCTCGAAGTGGATCTGCGGATAATTTGATAAGCTTGATGGAGGTCTAGGGAGGAAACTAAAACAATGAAAAGTGTTAGTGAGAAGACGGATCCATGAGAGACTCTGTTTGCTAAATTTCTGATGTTCGATGACTGGCCAGCAAATCTAACATGAACACATTTACCTGCTAGATAGTTGGCCAGCCATCTTGTTGTGTTATTGTTCATGTTTGTGTTGAGAATTTTGTTTGTAAGGTTGTGGCAGGGATTTTTATTATTTTCTCTATGTGCATGAAGGAGACAAAAGGCAAGACTGCTTGTAACAGGTGTCCCGCCCCCCCTAAGGTTGAAAGTGATAGAGAGCTACATCAAGATACGTTATAGGTAATTTAGGTGTGTTGGAAAGAAGTGTAGTGAAATTAATAGGAGGAGGAGGTGTTTGTGAGAGTTAGCTGGATTACCGGTAATCTCTGTGTAGGTGAGGCACAAATAGAAACAGGGGGGAAAGCCAGGCAAATGAAACATGAGTTTCAGCAGCTCTTTATCATATGCCTATGTGAATGGCATCATAAACTTTATTAATGGCAATTGTAAAGCTAAGTGTTCTTAGTGCTTGCCTAGTTTAATTGATGCCGTCACAATCGTTTGGTGTACGGTCTGTAAGAAGGGTGTTTGTGGAGTTTGTTGTGATGTAGCTAGGGTAATGTGAGGTGTGGTTAGTTGTAATATGAGGCGTTCGGTAACTTTTGAGAGGGTGTAAGGGAGAGTGATGGGACGGTGTGAGGAGGATGGTGTACAGTCGGTCGGGCCGCCTCATGATTGGGCCGAGGCGTACTTGTTAGTTGCCCCCCCCCCCCCCCCCCACTGGCAATATATAATGATGATGATGATAAGTCATGGGGGTCTTTGTCCTCCCTCAACCCATTACTGTATCCCATGGCAGTCAAAATATACGAGAACGTGATTGCCAGCATACAAGTAATGTAAACACTACATGGGCGGTGGCCCGACCGTCAGGCGGCCCAACCGCCATGGGGCCAGGAGGATAGCGTGGGACTTTGTTTGGTTTGGTGATTGTGGTGACGACACCATGCTTCCAGATGTTGGATATTATGTTGTGTGAATAGCTGTATTTTGATATACCAGTAACCATAGGGTAGATGCGGACTTCCTTTTCAAAGATGTTGATAGTATTTTCATGCAATTCTGTAACCCCCATCAACATTGTCAATCTTACTCATAGGGGATAGCCTTTTTAATACCAATACTAGCAATTTATAGGTTAACATAGATTTTAATGTTTAGTGGCTAGAGGACATTCTGAAGCTGTACATCATTGTCTAATGCTACACTAAGTATAAACGAATATGACATCATCATACAAAAGGGACTAAAAAGTATGTATAGAGTCTCTAATGCGTACTTTATTGCATTCATTCTCAAATTATATCAACTGAATTTGCAGATTGACTTACCGTACTCATTCTTTCAGGTGATATAAATGAGTGCCCCCTCCAGTGAAGCCATCCGGTGTCCGACATCCAAAATGGGTGATGAGAAGGGCAGCCTCCACCATACAGGGAAAGTGGCACCTGTTACAAGTAAGTCTTAAGGGGGGATGCTTCACTTTTTGGCCGATTTTTGCATGTATTCATTATTTTCTGGTTTCCTCACTAAACCTCCCTCAAATTAAAAAAAAAAAAAAAACATCCATTAGATCCTCCTTTTAGATTATTTGTTACATTTTTCGGTAGAAAAATGTGCCGGCCGAAGGCCGGTTATTCCAACATTACAGGCTCACTATCATTAGCCAGGGAAAAAATCGACACCTAAGTAGCACAAAAGGTCTAAATATTGACGAAGAAATGGGGTGAAAGGTCGTAAAATCGACTAACTAATGGGGCAAACATCTTAACATCTGAAAACTAATGGGGCTAAACATGAGGGAGAAAGTGGTCCAGAAAACCGGCCCATCCCCCTTAAGGGGATTTCTTCATTATTATTTTAGGCCTACATCAAGCTTAAAAAAACATCCTGAAGATCTCCCTTTTAGGTTAATATTTACATTTTTCGTTGGAGAATTGTCCCAACAGAACGTCGAGTCCTCCAAAATTACAGGCTTGCTATCGCTCGCCACAAAAAACAACAACTCCTAAATGGCACAAAAGGTCTTAAAGTCGACAAACTAGTGGGGCGAACGTCTGAAAATCTCAAAACAAATGGTGCCAAGCACAAGGGAGAAGGGGGTCTAGAACACTAACATTCCATCCCTTAAGGGGAGGCAGCCCGTTATTCTGGACCCCCTTCTCCCTTGTGTTAATTAGTCCCATTTGTTTCGAGATTTTATGACGTTCGGCCCATTAGTTTGGCGATTTTAACACCTTTCGCCCCCTTCCTTTGTCAATTTTCAGACCTTTCGTGCCAATTAGTTATCGATTTTTTCCTGGCGAACGATAGCGAGCCTGACATTTTAAGAGAAACCGGCCATCGGCCGGGAAATTTTTCTATCGAAATATGTACAAATTTATCTTGAAAAGGGGTCTATTTTTTTTTGTTTTAAGCTTGATGGAGGTCTATTGAGGAAACTAAGAAATAAAGGAACAAATTAATTAATAGACCCCCCCCCCCAACAAATAAAAGCCAGTCTGCCTCCTCTTAATGTACTATTTGCTTCTCTTTTCAAAATGTATAATATGTATTTGTATTTATCATCATTTTGGATTTGTCAAAATAGCAATATTGTACACTAATGTTGGTCCATTATAAATCCTGAAACGCATTAAGGGGAGATTTCCTCTTGAGGGACTTTTTTCTTGACCCCTTTCTCCCTCATGTCTAGCCCCATTGCTTTTGAGATTTTAAGACGTTTGCCCCATTAGATTGGTGATTTTAAGATATTTCCGCCCCATTCTGTCAATTTTAAGACCTTTTGTGCCATTTAGCTGTGGATTTTATCCTGGCGAGCGATAGCGAGCCTGTAATTTAAGATTAATCGGCCTTCGGCCGGAACATTTTTCTACCGAAAAATGTACAAATTTATCTTGAAAGGGGGTCAAGGGGGTGAAATTTTAAGATTGCTGGAGGAGTAGGAAACAAACTAGAAACCTCCCCTTAACCCATTGAGTACCGGTGACGTCCTTTTCTTTACATTGTGGCAACTATTAGACGATTTTATTCAGCTTAAGAAGGACTTCTAGCAATAATAAAACTTCTAGCAATAATAAGGACTTCTAGCAATAAAAAAAATAAAAATAAATAAAGCTTCCAACTATCTTAACCAACCCTTTTAACTACCACAGATCCTTCCTAAGCTGCATAATATCGTCTAAATATAGCTAGAATGAAATATAACACACGTCGCTGGTACTCAAAGGGGTAATGAAATCCAGAAGTGAAAATATCAGGACAAGCATTAAGGGGGGGTGACCTGCTTTTTATTATTTCTGTCCTTTTCTCTCTTTCTCTGGCTTGTATCCATTCGACCCCATTCAGCCAACTATTTTAAGACGTTTATCCCCATCTAGGTGTCGATTTCTTCCTGGCGAGCGATAGCGAGCCAGCATTATATGAAGAAATCCGGCTTCGCCGGAGACATTTTTCTATCGAAAAATGTACAAATTTAGCCTGCTGTCAAACTAAAATAAAAAATATGGTTGCTCACTACCGCTCACCAGTAAAAAATTGACACCTGGATGGGGATAAACATCTTAAAACAGTAGGCTGAATGGGGCCAAATGGATACAAGCCAGAGAAAGATAGAAAAGGACAGAACAAAAACAGGTCAACCCCCTTAATGACAAGTCTCGAGTAGAGGCGGGTTTTTTGTCTTAGAGTGTACGTCATAATTATTATGTGTGTCAACTATGCATCTTAAGGAGAGGCAGACCGTTTTTCTGGATCCCCTTCTCCCTCATGTTTAGCCCCATTAGTTTTCAGATGTTAAGATGATTGCCCCATTAGTTTGGCGATTTTAAGACCTTTCGCCCCATTTCTTCGTCAATATTAAGACCTTTCGCCTCATTTCTTCGTCAATATTTAGACCTTTCGTGCTATTTAGGTGTCTATTTTTCCCTGGTGAACGGTAGTGAGCCTGTAATGTTGGAAGTACCGGCCTTTGGCCGGGCCATTTTTCAACAGGAAAATGTACAAATTAATCTAGAAGGGGGATCTAATGGATGTTTTTTTAAATTTGATGGATGTCTAGGGAGGAAACTAGAAAAGTAATGAATACATGCAAAAATCGCCCAAAAAGTGAACCATCCCCCCTTAACTTTAATTCAAATCAAACCCAGTTAATAACCTTGATATGGAATTTCATTAATAAATTCAACCTCATTTGAATAAGAAATTATATATAGACCCTGAACGAAAAACAATATTGGAATAAATACAAAGTATTTATTTATCTCTTAAAATTACATGCTCGCTATCTCTCGCCAGAATAAAATTGACACCTAAATAGCACGGAAGGTCTTGATATTGATATAGAAATGGGATGAAAGGTTTAAAAAAAGTCGAACTAATGAGCCGAACGTCTTAAAATATAAAAAACTGGGGTTAAACCTGAGGAAGAAGGGGTAATAGAAAAACTACTTCCCTTAAAGCAGGGATCCCACTGTGCGACTCGGCGATGATTGCGAATGAGCTGCGACATTTTTTTTTTCTATGTCCAAAAGTCGCCGTTTTCGGCGCCGAATCAATGTGATTTTGCAAGCAAATAAAGCAAAGAACGCAATAGCATAGCCGTGCGACAGTTATGCGAGTATCGTGCAATAACATCGAATGTGAGGCGACAATAGCGAAAGTCTGAAGACAATTTGACAGCGATAAGAACGAATTATGCAAAATGCTTTTTTGACAATTGTGATACCGCTGCAATAATGGTGCGCATGCAAGACTACTGGTGCAATTAGACTGAGAATGTTCTGCGAACATGTCGAATGATGGACGGTTGTTGCGCATACGTTCCCCTGTTAAAAAGGTACCTCCTTGCGACATATTAAGTCCAAATAAGTTGTTGTTGTTCCCCAAGCTGCCTGGCCGAACAGCCCCAAGGCCCCAAGCAATTCCAAGGCCATAACCGAGCGCCCCCACAGAACCCTCCCTGCCGACCACAATAAAGCCTGGGTGACCGAAGCCACTCCATGGCGGGGAGCTGAGGAGGGTGCGTAAACGCCCGGGAAACCAAAGCCCCACTCAGGGCCCTGTGCCCCTCAGCAATTATGAAGTGAAAGTTGAGGGGCAAGGGAAAAATGTGACGCTTTGGCTTCCAATCTTGGTAGATTGGGAGATCAATCCACGGAAGAGACGCCGTCACTTGAGATCTAGAAAATATATAAGCTAAAGGAACAGTCAGAGTAAGCTAAGCTAGGAGTAGTAGTCCAGACTTAACATAAGAACATAAGAAAATGGGAGTCTGCAGAAAGCCGATTGGCCTAAGCAAGGCAGATCCCTGTCCCACACAACCCCAATTACAAAGCCCAATTATAGGCTCAACACTCTAATACCCTGAGGATCATCTTACCAAAACGGTTAGAGATTAACGCAGGATTACGGGGGTCTGCAGAGCGCTGATTGGCCCAACCCTGCTGATCCCCCTTCACACCCAACCCTTCTCGTCCATATGCTTATCCAATTTTATCTTAAAGCTCCCTATCGTTTTTAATCGCACTATAGCACTTGGTAGTCCATTCCACCCATCTACAACTCTGTTACCAAACCAATATTTGCCTATATCTTTTCTGAAACGAAATTTATCTAATTTGAAACCATTGGTACGAGTTCTTTCGCTATCACTGAGCTTTAGTACATTTAGTACACTTGGCAGAGGAAGGACGTGTGTTGGTGACCTCCCGCAAGGATTATAGTCAACAGTAGTGAAGGAGTGGAAGGGGAGAGGTGGGAAGATAATCAACAGAAAGGCGAAGACCAGGACATTCGACATTGATAACAGGAAAGTGATTCTATAAATATATAATAGAATGCTGAGCAAAATTCAACTCTAAATTTATCAGTGAGCCTGCTTTGAAAGGGAAGGGCGCCCTTGGTCAAGCCCTGGCATACGAGGGGAACCGTTAAGGGTAGTGACCACAACCATAAAACAAAACGGTCACCAACCACCCAATACACCCTCCTCCCCTCACTTCACCCCACCCCTCCCCTCCCTTCCCCTACCCTGCCTTCCCAACTCCACCGCCCACCACCTACCTCCCACCGCCCACAGCCCAGCTCCACCATCGCTTCTCCACATTCGTTCCACATCGCCAGACAACCTTCACGCCACTCAAGAGACGGAATAAGAGCCAGTGAGTAATATAGAGAATACGGTAAAGGATAGTAAATATGCGGAAATCATATCCCGCCAACGAAATTTGTGAAAAACTATTATAGAAAGGGACCGGTGAGTGTATCCTGAGTGTGTGGTGATACCATGGAAAATAGACAGATTTTCTTTACTACGTACTGCATATTAGTAACTTCCCCTAACCTCATCCCCCTAATGGTTTCTTTATAGCTATTGTCCATCCATCCATCCATCCATCCATCCCCTATCCCTCCCCTATCCCATCTCAATACCTCTTATCCTCCACCCCCACCTCTCCCCGTTCCCCCACGTGTACCACCCCCTCTCGCTCCCCCTTCATCCCCTCCCCCCTCCCCCACACCCAATCCACCCCTCCCATAAAACTGGAGGGAACACTTGACACCTTTCTCTCTCTCTCTCTCTCTCTCTCTCTCTCTCTCTCTCTCTCTCTCTCTCTCTCTCTCTCTCTCTCTCTCTCTCTCTCTCTCTCTCTCTCTCTCTCAATAACGGAAGGCAATCATGCATCAGATACGTTTCTCTCACAATTAATCAATATAGATACTCATATATAAACCTATCATCTCTTTCTCGTTCTCGCTATCGTTCACTCTCCCTAAAATTAACATTAAAATAAGTAAAAATAAGAGCACACCTGTCGCACCTAATCTCTCTCTCTCTCTCTCTCTCTCTCTCTCTCTCTAGGTCATAAAATAAAGGAGAGTGAATCTATGAGTCATAGTAGGGTACGGAAACAACAAGAAAAACAGTGACCGCAAGGGGATACTCTTACAGTCGAAAACTTCTGAGATATACAGGCTGGATAGGTAGGCTAAATAGGACTCTCTCTCTCTCTCTCTCTCTCTCTATTCTTTTGGATTAAGACAGCCTAAGCAGCGCTTATCTCTCTCTCTCTCTCTCTCTCTCTCTCTCTAGCTCTCTCTTTAGCTCTTTCTCGCTACATATCTATCTATTCTTTCGCAGTATTCTCATTCTTAACTAATTCAATCTCCACAATACCTAATATCCTATCTTCTCATTAACCAAGGTCTAATCCTTATTGATAATACAACTTCTACAACTACCGCTGCTATTAGTACTGCTAACATTACGGTTTATAAAGGAAATAACGAACATCTTTATTATAGCCAAAATCTGCCTAGTTGTCCTATCTAGCCGCTTATCAGTGTGTTTATGCCACGTAATAACACCAAATTGTTCACATACAACACAACCTACTATATACATCCCACCAGCCAGCCAGGGGGAATATCAAATATGGCATACAACACCGATAGGGAATACACACTCTAGTACAAAATAATCTAGGCACACATACCGAAAATATTTGGGTGTTTTTACGGAAGTTACGGGCCGGTACTGTAAATAAGAAAAAAGAAAAACAGAAGCTAAATAGCCTTTGTGTAAAGCGTAAAAGACATTGCAAGAGAACAGATGGAAGTGTTATAAGGGTATAATGGAGGATGATGAAAGTTTAGATGAAACCCTATCACAAAGGTCAATGACTAACAAGTGTTGCATCTGTACAAAGAATGAGCATACATGTACAAGATGCAAATGCGTGCTAAAAAAAAAAGGATGCATAAACTGTAATAAAGGTTCCCGGTGTCGCAACCCTTATAATAGTGTAATAACAGAGGGAGGGGCGCCAGCCAGTGCCCAGAGAGTGCGAAGGGATGAAGCTGACGGGACACAACACGGCGATGGGCAACAACCCGACAGAGCATGTGGAGGTGCGGGACCCTCAGGGGCCCGAGAGAAGGGCGGCAACCACATGACATGGTGGGTGACGGTGAGCCCAGCGGAGTCCAAAGACCCGGAGACGAGCACCGAGATGCTGGAGAGGAGGGTGGTGTGCAAACAAGGCCAAATATAGCTGGTAGAAACGACGATATGCCATGCAACGAAGAGCCCCGAGAAGCACACAGGGAGGTGGGACCACAGAGGGAAGCAGCCCTGGAGAGACCCGCAGAAGTTGATGGCAGAGGAGGACCCCTTCAATGGAAAGGACTACGGGGAGAGGAGGTAAAAATGTGGACAGAGGCAGCTTACTCAGAAATTGTAGATTGGTCTGCACACAGTTTATTCAACCCACCTAAATGTGACGCCACCACCAAACTGTTGACAGAGATGAAAAAGCTCATTTATAACTATGTCTATGACAGACCTTTAGCCCCGTATGCTCTCAAGTTATTTTTCAGCATTCCACATATCTTCTTGCAAAAAACTCACCGCAATTCTAGACAAGCGGAAAATGTAACAGCGCTAACAAATAGAGTGAAACTGTGGAATGATAACAAGATGGATGACTTACTCAGTGAAGCCAGAGCATTACAAGAGAGACAAGGCAGACGGCAACACAAAAGAGAAAACACTGAGGACAAGGCCAGGAGATTCGGCGACCAGATGAGACAAGGTAAAGTGGCACCTGCAATACGATCGCTGACAAAGGAGGCAGCTAGTGGGCTGTTGCCTATCACAAGAGATACCATCAAGCTGCTGGAAGAGAAACATCTGCAACCTAGTATATCCGAGAGTCAGAAGCTAGAGGGGGCTTATATACCACCGAACCCCGTCATCTACGAACAAATCACAGGCGAGAAGATTTGGAAAAAGGCTCTAGGGACACAAGGCAGTGCAGGACCCTCAGGGATGGATGCAAACGGTTGGAGAACAATCCTGAGCAGCACACTTTTCGGAGTTGCAGCGACCGACTTACGCAGGGCGCTGGCAGATCTTGCAAGAAAAATGGCCACTCAAGATTGTCAACACTTGGAGGCCTACACAGCTTGTCGTCTAATACCATTGGACAAGAATCCAGGGTGCAGACCTGTAGGGGTGGGTGAAGTGTTGAGAAGAATCATCGGAAAATGCATAATGGAGGTGGTGAAGGACGATGTGCGGTCAGCGGCTGGAAATCTGCAAGTGTGTGCTGGCCACCAAGCAGGGGGAGAGGCAGCAATTCATGCAATAAGAGAAATATATGAGCAAGAAGAATGTGAAGCCGTGCTGTTAGTGGATGCATCAAATGCCTTTAACACCATCAACAGAAAGACAGCAATTCACAACATCAAGGTAAAATGACCCAGCTTAGCCACCTATGTAGAGAATACCTATAAACAGCCTGCAGACCTCTTCATAGTAAACAACCAAAACTCACAACGTGGAACGGCACTGAAATCAATGGAAGGAACCACACAAGGGGACCCAGTAGCAATGGCGATGTACGCATTAGGTCTCTCGGTGTTGCTATCATTAACAAGACATGAGACGACACATGTTAAACAGGCGGCCTATGCAGATGATCTCACTGGAGCAGGGAAAGTCAATGATCTCAAGAGCTGGTGGGAGCAAGTATCACAAGTGGGACCAGAAATAGGATACTTTCCAAATGCTAGTAAGTCTATACTGATAGTAAAAGCAGAACATTACGAAAATGCCTTAGAAGCTTTCAACGGTAGTGAAGTGGTCGTAACAAAGGACGGACAGCGTCATCTAGGGGCAGTGATTGGCACAGAAGAGTTCAAGAAGCAATACATGGAAGAGAAGGTCAGAAAGTGGGTAAACGAAATAGAAATACTAGCCAAAATTGCAAAGACGGAACCACAGGCTGCATATTCGGCATTCACATATGGGGTCAAACACCGCTGGACCTACTTGATGCGTACCATTCCAAACGTGGGTCCACAACTTCAACCGCTAGAAGATGCCATCAGAGACAAACTCATCCCAGCTTGGATGAAGTCCCACACCCCAAATGCTACAGAGAGGGAGTTGCTCGCACTTCCTCCTAGGTTAGGAGGGCTTGGAATCATCAATCCGGTGAGGAGGGCGACAACGGAACACGAGAACTCAGTAAAGATAACAGAATCTCTCACTGAACGCATCGTAGCGCAAGATCCTGACGGCGAAGTGGACCAGGCGGACATCTACAACATCAGAAAGACCATCACGTCAGAGAGGCAAAACTCACAGAAAAATGACCTGGCACAATTGATGCGACAACTTTCCCCGAGACTAACAAGAAAAGTACAAATAGCACAAGAAACGGGTGCTTCAAATTGGCTGACAACACTACCAATCAAGGCAAAAGGCTTCAATCTAAACAAACAAGAATTTAATGATGCTATTGCACTGAGGTATGATTGGCCGATTGAAGGACTGCCCGATCGATGCGTTTGTGGAATCAACAACGATGCAGACCACAGCATGATATGTAAGAAGGGAGGATTCATCAGCATCAGGCACGATGAAGTAAGAGATGTAACGGCGAACATGCTCAGGGAGGTGTGTGTCGAGATGTGGTGCGCGAACCATCACTCATTCCCTTGGAGGGAGAGTTCTTGCAGCACAGGACGGCCAACACATCCAACGAAGCACGAGTGGACGTTAGTGCAAGAAGTTTTTGGACAAGAGCACAGCGAGCATTCTTTGACGTAAGAATATTCGACCCAATGGCCCATAGCTACAGCGGGCTGTCTCTGGAGGCTGCACACAAGAGGAATGAACAAGAGAAGGTCAGGGCATATGGGGAAAGGATCTTAAATATCGAACATGGCAGCTTTACCCCACTAGTCTTCACCACATCTGGAGGGATGGGACCTAGAGCCCAGTGCTTCTATTCAAGGCTTGCAGAGATCATCGCAGAGAAGAAGAAACAGCCCAGGAGCCACGTTGTAGCCTGGATGAGGTGCCGTCTATCTTTCTCGTTGCTCAGATCAGCACTACTATGCCTGCGGGGAACAAGACTGTCTGCACCACAACCAGCGACGGTGGCAGAAGTGGACTACGAGGCAGCAGTGGCAGAGGGTCGCATAGGAAGGAGACTGGATTGAAGTTGCATGGTGTTGAATAGTAATATCTGATGCTTGTAAAATAAAATGTATGAACAATATTAAATAAAAACCAATGTAGTAGTAGTAATCCACGATGATGAGTCTGAGTGCTGACCCCGGAATAGTAAGTAGCTGAATGACTACCAAGTCGGACGCTTTGATGACTGTTCTGACCTGGTTTAGGGTCCAAAGAGGGGATGCACAGGCTGAGTGGTTTAAAAAAAAAAAAAAAAAAAAAAAGTCTGTGTAAGCTATGGGTATGGCAGAGATCGCTCAGCTCTCACTCTGATAGACCAGCCCATCACCATAGTCCAAATAAGTCCAAGGAGGCGGTTGACATAGCTTTTCAGTCTTGAATTTGGCTCATGAGTGTTGTCGAAGCCTTACATATTTCTCTATTTCCATCCACCAGAATGCTGTTTATTGTGATGTATCATAATATGTCAATGGAAAGAGGAATATTTATAGTACATGATAAAATAAAAAAATATGTAAATAAATCGAAATATGAAAGTGTAAATGAGTCCGGAATACAATTATTTCCCATGCAATTGTCTTCACACCGTCTTATCTCTAAATTGTGAGTGATGACCATATTTTCTTTTTTGCTCAAATAATAGTATTTTGTCTGCTCTTTCCAAATCTGAAAACAGAAATTGTTTATCTTCAATAGTTCTCAAGCAGTGACCGAACAAAAAATAGTATGATTTTGATTGATATGGTTTATTACATTTTCGATTTATTTCGTTGTTACGAAGTGTATGGTTTTAAATTTATGCTGTATGAATACCGCAAATAATGTTGATGAGTATAAAAAGAACTAGAACTTCCTACGACAAATACTTTTTGCGCTATGAATATTTGAAATGAAGAGCCAAAATGCGAATATTTACGCTTCACCCGTCTCTGTTCCGCCGATGCTAGCCGGGTTCCGAGCTGTTCCCCACCTCGTGGTTGCGTCATTTGCTCGGATACGTATATAACTGTATATATCACCGGAATCGGAAAATTGTGCCCTTTCTAATGGTGAAAACCAAAATAATATAGCGTAATTGGTTCGCGAGCTATGCGTAATTGTTTCCATGCATTGTTATTGTTATGAAAATATATGCGAATGTTTATACAGTTGTATATCTTTGCCACAATATACAACACTTTTATATAATTTTCCTTGCCAATAATTGTATAATGTTCATAGAAGACATGTCAGTCATGAAGGTTGTCAATTTTACTTACCTGGTAGGGCCGCAACCCTTTCCAACGAGAAGGGAAATGGTTCCTGGGTTGACACTGAAAAAACAAAACAAGAAAGCCAGGTTATCTTCAGGTAATAAATTCAGAAATAATTCTATTGTACACGTAAATAAAATAAAGTAATATATATATATATATATATATATATATATATATATATATATATATATATATATATACCGGTACATGGTGTCAAACAAAATATAAAGAATGGTAAATGATAATGGTAATGTATGTGTGTGGATATATATATATATATATATATATATATATATATATATATATATATATATATAAATATTTATATATATATACCGGTATATATATATATATATATATACATATATATTTATATATATATATATATATATATATATATATATATATATATATACAAAGTGTCAAAACAAATAATGGAAAAAACAATGTGTGAATGTGTGTATTTATATATAGCCTACATACAGTATATAAAAGGTGTCAAACCAGAGATATATGTGCAAATTTCCAAGCCACCCAAAGAGGTACTGCACTTGACTCGTTATTTTTTTAGAGTGGTTTCCCCAGGAGGCCTATATCCACTGTAGTGCAAGAAATTTACTTGTGCTTTTTTTTATTTTTTTATTTATATATTTTATTAGTTTTGTTTTAGTTTTATTATGATGATGGGTGAATGAAGGTGGGCCCCGAACCTCTGAAGTGATGATTGAATGAATCAATGAATGATTGAATGAATGAATGAATGATTGAATTAATGAATGAAAGGGTGATAAAGGTGAATGAAAGAGTGATGAAGGTGAATGGAAGAATGCATAAAGACTGAATGAATGAATGGGTGATAGTGATTGGAAAGGAATAATGAAGGTGAATAGGAGAATGCATAAATGAATGAATGAATCGTGCAAAAATTCTGGCTATATAAGGACATCTGCATCGAGTCGATGGAACTGATTGAAGCAATCAATGACATCGATGCAGAGGCAAACGAGACAAGACTTGCATCGAAAGCTCGTGTCCTTGCGAGTTTGGTCCTTCGTGTAACAGATGGCACCGCCGTCGCTTGCCGTCAGGGATCTTCTCGAGAACGTGTTCCAAGGTCCTGTTGTACCGGTCATGATCCAGTACAACAGGACGTGGCTTTGAACCCTTTATAAAAATAATAATATATAATAAATAAATACTACCCTAGTAATAATAATAATATATATATGGGGGGCGGGGGGAAGAGGGGGGGGAGGGGGGGGGGGGGGGAGAGCGGGAGGGGGGGGAGGGAGGGAGTATAATAATAATATATAATAAATAGATACTAGCCTAGTAATAATAATGATATATATATGGGGGGCAGGGGGAACAGGGTGAGGAGGGAGGGGGAGGGGGGAGTATAATAATAATATATAGTAAATAGATACTAGCCTAGTAATAATAATAATATATATATGGGGGGCAGGGTGGGGGGGGGGGGGAGGGGGAGGGAGGGGAGGAGGAGGGGAGACTTGCCGTTTTGCCCAAAATCAAAACGGCATACCCAACTCTGCGCTGGGTTACCATCATCACTACTAATACCATCATAAATCACAATCAACATAATCACTACTACTGCCATCATCACTACAACTGCCACAATTATCAAAAGTACTGTCATCATCACTACTACAATTATAATAATCACTACTACTCTCACCATCATCACTGTCCATTGTCACTAGCATCTTAATCACTACTATCATCAATGATACTACAACTATCAACCATCATTACTAATATCATCACCACCATCTTACAATAATCATTACTACTGTTAACATCATCACTACTACTATAACCATCATCATTACTACTGTCACAAATATGGACATCATTTACCCTACTGTCACCATCATCACTATTACTGCCATCATCACCATTACTATGATCTTCATCACCATAACTATTGTCATAATCACTACAAATTTCACCATTCTCACTACTACTCACCATCATCACTAATACTCACACCATCGTCACTACTGTCATTATTATCACTACAACTAGAATCATTACTTGTCACCATCATCACTACTATTATGACCATCATTACTACTACTATTACTGTCACCATCATATCTACTACTGTCATCATCATCACTACTATTATCACCATTATCACTACTATCACCATAAATCCAAATATTACTACCATCACATCTAATGCCAACTAAACTAAAACCATATTTTGGACCTAAAATCATAACTATTGCATAAATTAAAAAAATCTTTTTTGGCTGACGTTCGCATTCACGCAACAAATGTTTGTGTGAAAGTTGGTGAAAATCCGTCCAACGGTCTAGGAGGAGTTTCGAGACAGACTGACAACGACGACGACGACGACAGACTTTTTTTGTTGTGTGGTACCCACTATACGGGGGCGGGGGGGGGGGGGGGTGGGGGGGGGGGGAGGATACCAAACTCTGCTTACGCAGAGTTGATTATTGCAATCATTACTACTACTCTCACCATCATCACTACTACTCTCACCATTGTCACTACCATCTTAATCATGACTATCATCATTGATACACCTATCAACCATCATTACTACTATCATCACCACCATCTTACAATCATCATTACTACAGTTAACATCATTACTACTACTATAACCATCATCATTACTACTGTCACAAGTATTACCATCATGTATCCTACTATCACCATCATCACTGCTACTGCCATCATCACAACTATTGTCATCATCACTACAACTTTCACCATCATCACTACTACTCACCATCATCAATAATACTCACACCATCGTCACTACCATCATCACTACTGTCATCATTATAACTACAACTATCATCATTACTTGTCACCATCATCACTACTACTAGTATTGTCACCATCATATCTACTAATGTCACCATCTTATCTACTACTATCATCATCATCAATACAAATACAACCATCATCACTACTATTATCACCATCAATCCCACTATTACTACCATCACTTCTAATGCCAACTAAACTAACTTAACCTAGCAAATGCAGAGCAAGATGTTTTCGCCCCCAGAACGAATGCGTTGTTAGAGTGTGATAAACACGCCATCATAGCTGGGGGGGGGGGGATTTGGGGGGGGGACTGGGGGGGGTAAAACTATATTTTGGGCCTAAATAACTATTGCATTAATTCAAAAAATCTTTTTTGACTGACGTTCGCATTAACGCAACAAATGTTCATGTGAAATTTGGTGAAAATCCGTCCAACGGTCTAGGAGGAGTTCCGAGACAGACGGACAACGACGACAACGACGACGACAGACATTTTTTTCGTGTGGTACCCACTATACAGGGGGGGGGGGGGGATACCAAACTCTGATAAAGTAGACGTGCCGTTTTGCCCAAAATCAAAACGGCATACCCAACTCTGCGATGGGTTACCATCATCAATCACAATGAACATAATCACTACTACTGCCATCATCATTACAACTTCCATCATCACTACAACTGCCACAATCATCAAGAGTACTGTCATCATCACCATTACTATGATCATCCCCACTACTACAATTACAATTATCACTACTACTTTTACCATTATCACTGTCCATTGTCACTAGCATCTTAATCACTACTATCATCATTGATACTACAACTATCAACCATCATTACTAATATAATCACCATCTTACAATCATCATTACTACTGTTTACATCATCACTACTACTATAACCATCATCATTACTACTGTCACAAATATTACCATAATTTATTCTACTGTCACCATCATCACTACTACTGCCATCATCACCATTACTATGAACTTCATCACCACAACTATCGTCATAATTACTACAAATTTCACCATCCTCACTACTACTCACCATCATCACTAATACTCACACCATCGTCACTACCATCAACACTACCTTTGGATGTGTTACCTTTGGATGTGTTCGCCGCTCTTCTAGCGGCACCATGGAGCGCGACGCCCCTCGTTATGGGTGGTGTCATTATTATCACTACAACTATCATCACTACTATTATGACCATCATTACTACTACTGTCACCATCATATCTACTACTGTCATCATCATCACTACTGTCATCATCATCAATACAACTACAACCATCATCACTACAATTATCACCATTATCACTACTATCACCATAAATCCAAATATTACTGCCATCACTTCTAATGCCAACTAAACTAACTTAACCTAGCAAATACGTAGCGAGATGTTTTCGCTCCCAGAACGAATGCGTTCTTGGTGGGGGAGGGGGGGTTCCGGGAGGGTTGGGGGGGAACCATATTTTGGACCTAAAATCATAACTATTGCATAAATTCAAAACATTTTTTTTACTGACTTATACATTCACGCAACAAATGTTTGTGTGAAATTTTGTGAAAATCCGTCCAAAGGTCTAGGAGGAGTTCCGAGACAAACGGACGACGACGACGCCGACGACAACGACGACGACGACGACAGACATTTTTTTCGTGTGGTACCCACTATACAGGGGGCGATACCAAACTCTGCTTATGCATAGTTGATAATAATTATATATATATGGGGGGCAGGGGGAAGAGGGTGAGGGAGAGGGGGGGAGGAGGGAGTGGGGGAGTATAATAATAATATATAATAAAGTAGACGTGCCGTTTTGCCCAAAATCAAAACAGCATACCCAACTCTGCGATGGGTTACCATCATCACTACTAATACCATCATCAATCACAAACACCATCATCACTACAACTGCCACAATCATCACGACTACTGTCATCATCACCATTACTATGATCATCACTACTACAATTACAATCATTACTACTACTCTCACCATCATCACTACTACTGTCACCATTGTCACTACCATCTTAATCACTATATCATTGATACTACAACTATCAACCATCATTACTATCATCACCACCATCTTACAATCGTCATTACTACTGTTAACATCATCACTACTACTATAACCATCATCATTACTACTGTCACAAGTATTACCATCGTGTATTACTACCATCACTTCTAATGCCAACTAAACTAACTTAACCTAGCAAATACAGAGCGAGATGATTTCGCCCCCAGAGCGAGATGATTTCGCCCCCAGAACGAATGCGTTCATAGTGTGTGAGCCCCTTTGGGGCTCACACACTAAGAACGCCATCATTGCTGGGGGAGGGGGGGTATGGGAGGAGGGGGGTCCAGGAGGGGAGGGGGGGGGGGGGGGCTCCGGGAGGGGTTAGGGGGCTTGGTAAAACCATATTTTGGACCTAAAATCATAACTATTGCATAAATTCAAAAAATCTTTTTTGACTGACGTTCGCATTCACGCAACAAATGTTCGTGTGAAATTTGGTGAAAATCCGTCAAACGGTCTAGGAGGAGTACCGAGACAGACGGACGACGACGACGACGACGACGACAGACATTTTTTTTGTGCGGTACCCACTATAGGGGGGGGGGGGGGGGGGGGGGGGGGCGGTACCAAACTCTGCTTACTACAACTGCGACAATCATCACGACTACTGTCATCATCACCATTACTATGATCATCACTACTACAATTACAATCATTATTACTACTCTCACCATCATCACTACTACTATCACCATTGTCACTACCATCTTAATCTACTATAATCATTGATACTACAACTATCAACCATCATTACTATCATCACCACCATCTTACAATCGTCATTACTACTGTGAAACGGTAAGGCATCTAAATGGACCAATGTAAGTAGCGGGGTACCCCAGGTACCCCGGGGTACTCTGCTTACGCAGAGTTGATAATATATAATAAAGTAGACGTGCCGTTTTGCCCTAAATCAAAACGGCATACCCAACTCTGCGATGGGTTACCATCATCACTACTAATATCATCATAAATCACAATCACCATCATCACTACTACTGCCATCATCACTACAACTGCCACAATCATCACAACTACTTGTATCATCACCAATACTATGATCATCATCACTACTACAATTACAATCATCGCTACTACTCTCACCATCATCACTACTACTGTCACCATGGTCACTACCATCTTAATCACTACTATCATCATTGATACAACTATCAACCATTATTACTAATATCATCACCATCTTAGAATCAACATTACTACTGTTAACATCATCACTACTACTATAACCATCATCATTACTACTGTCACAAATATTACCATCATTTATCCTACTGTCACCATCATCACTACTACTGCCATCATCACTATTACTATGATCTTCATCACCACAACTATTGTCATTATCCCTACAACTTTCACCAATCCTCACTACTACTCACCATCATCACTAATGCTCACACCATCGTCACTACCAGCATCAATACTGTCATTATTATCACTACAACTATCATCATTACTTGTCACCATCATCACTACTTTTATGACCATCATTACTACCGGTACTACTAGTACTGTCACCATCATCACTAATAATACCATCATCAATCACAAACACCATCATCACTACTACTGCCATAATCACTACAACTGCCACAATCATCACGACTACTGTCATCATCACCATTACTATGATCATCACTACTACAATTACAATCATTATTACTACTCTTACCATCATCACTACTACTATCACCATTGTCACTACCATCTTAATCTACTATAATCATTGATACTACAACTATCAACCATCATTACTATCATCACCACCATCTTACAATCGTCATTACTACTGTGAAACGGTAAGGCATCTAAATGGACCAATGTAAGTAGCGGGGTACCCCAGGGATCGGTACTAGGACCAATTATCTTTCTAATTTACATCAACGACATAGATGAGGGTCTCACCTGTACAATCTCAAAATTTGCTGACGATACAAAAATTGCAAATAGCGTACTCTCAAAAGAACAAATTGACGATATGCAACACAATCTAGATAAATTGTCATGTTGGGCCCAAATTTGGCAAATGAGTTTCAATGCGGATAAATGTAAAGTACTACATATCGGATACCTAAATGAGAAAGCATAATAATAATAATACGGTCATCATTATCACTACAACTATCATCATTACTGGTCACCATCAACACTACTATTATGACCATCATCACTACTACTAGTACTGTCACCATCATATCTACTACTGTCACCATCATCACTACTGTCATCATCATCAATACAACTACAACCATCATCACTACTATTATCACCATTATCACTATTATCACCATAAATCCATATATTACTGCCATCACTTCTAATGCCAACTAAACTAACTTAACCTAGCAAATGCATAGCGAGATGTTTTCGCTCCCAGAACGAATGCGTTCTTAGTGTGTGAGCCCCTTTGGGGCTCACACACTAAGATCGCCATCATTGCTGGATGGGGGCCCCCCCCCCCCCCCCGGAAGGGTTGGGGGTCAGGGAGGTGGGAGGGGGGGGGGGGGAACCATATTTTGAACCAAAAATCATAACTATTGCATAAATTCAAAAAATCTTTTTTGACTGACGTTTGCATTCACACAACAATTGTTCGTGTGAAATTTGGTGAAAATCCGTCTAATGGTCTAGGTCCTAGACCATTAGACGGACTCCTCCTAGACTCTAGGAGGAGTTCCGAGACAGACAGACGACGACGACAACGACGACGACGACGACGACAGACATTTTTTTCGTGTGGTACCCACTATACGGGGGGGGCGATACCAAACTCTGTTTACGCAGAGTTGATGATAATAATATATACTGTATATGGGGGGCAGGGGAAAGAGGGGGAGGGGGTATAATGGGGGAGGGGGCATAATAATACAAATACAAAACATATATACAAGAGATCAAGACGTGACTGTCTGGGGTCGGGGAAGGGTCACTCAGGTCCAGTTATCCTATTGGGAGGTGTGAAGCCAAGGGAGTGGTATTCGAAGGTGTCAAAACCACCACAACTACCATCACCACCACCACCTCCACCACTGCTGCTCCATCACTACCACCTCCACCACCACCACCACCACCACCACCACCACCATCACCACCACCACTCCTCCACCACCACCACCTCCACCACTCTTCCACCACAACTACCACCACCACCACCACGACCACCAACCTCCACCACCACCACCACCAAATGAGTTTCAATGCGGATAAATGTAAAGTACTACATATCGGATACCTAAATGAGAAAGCAAACTATTCGATGAATGGCACTCAGCTTAAGAATGTAAACAGAGAAACCGATCTGGGAGTAACAATATCGAGTAACCTAAAACCGATTCAACAATGTTCAAAAGTTGTTAAGAAGGCAAACAAAATAATTGGCTTTATAGGCAGGTCATTTGAGCATAAATCCAAAGAAGTTATCCTAACCCTTTACAATTCCTTAGTCCGCCCTCTTCTGGAATACTGCGTTCAATCCTGGTGCCCTTATTACCAAAAAGATATAAACAAGCTAGAACGAGTTCAACGTAGAGATACCAAAATTATACCTAGCCTAAAGAACAAACCATACGAAGATCGTCTTAGAGAATTAAATTTATTTCCTTTAACCCAGCGCAGATTAAGAGGTGGCTTAATTCAAGTGTTCAAAATCATCAAAGGCATCGACAATATGAACTGTAGTAAGTACTTCACTATCGACCAATCTAATTACACGCGGGGAAACGGTTGCAAAATTATTGGTAAATCTTTTAACTCACACGAATCTAAGAATTTCTTCTTCAATTGAGTTGTCAACTTGTGGAATGGGCTTCCCCGAGACGTTATAGACTGCAGCACCGTTGACTCATTAAATCCTCTCCGACATATGACGCAATTTTGAGCCTATTAGGGATACTTTAAAGCCTTTGTTACCATCAGGGGTATTTAGAAACCTTTAGTTTAGTTACTTCAACCTCTGCAGGTGTCTTTGAGTTTTCTGTGGGCAGAAAACTAATTTTGGAGAGGTATTTATAGGAGTGAGAGAACTCTATTTCTTATTGCTAATCTGGTAACCTCTGCGTCATATGAGTCTGAAGGGATTAAACTCCGTTTAGACAAATATCTCGCATCAAACCCGCGACTGACTGCGTTTGTAAATGAATAACTTTATTTTATCCCCCCCTCAGTTACTAACCCATCTGTCCCCTACTAACTTCCTAATCCTGCCACGGACATTAGTTCCAGGGCAGTAGTTCCCTTTCCAATGTTCCCTTACCCACTCTAAACCACTGTTTGGACACTTGATCCTCAGTGTTTTGGAGGACAAGCAGCCTAGAAGGGTCACTAGACCTGTTGTTGCTTGATTTCCTTTGTACTCCTTTGTACCACCTCCAGCCCCACCTCCTCCACCTCCACCTACTCGTGGCGACAGAAATTTTTACTGTACTTACTCTGACACTGCTGAGATTCCCTCGTGGCCACCAACCCCCAAGCCATATAATATGTAGAGTGCTTTTGCCAATAAAAAACTTACCTCCCAAGCACTTTCCACCAGTAAATTATCGAGCAAAAATGCACAGGGGGGAGGGAGCATGGCAACATATGCTCCACCAGTTATGAACGTTTTTTCACTAACAAACACTAATACAAGTAAGATACACTAGGCTACTTGAACTGATAAATGGCAATATAATTAAATCAATATTATATGAAATTGATCCACAAACAAGCGAAACGTGTAGGCAAAAACCATGGCCCCTCGTGGAGCCCACCACCTTGCTCACGTACACCAGAGACTAGCATAACACATCACTAACATGGTTATTATACCCTAAACAAGACTAACACAATAATCCATCGATAACCCAACGATATAGCACTTCGTTTGGGATATATTAGAGCGGTAATACCAGCCAGGCTGGGCAAAATGGAGGCCCCTTGGTTTAAAGGGCCGCGCACACCCAGCTAGTAGGCTAGCTGCTGGGAAGAGACTGACTGTTTCTACCCCTGCGGGGCCCTCACAGGGACACCAGGGGGTTGATAGATATTTCCACATGTAGATCTAACTTATGGGACTTACCAGCCAAAAGACCGGCTCAATAGTGTCATAAAGTTATTTTCTGGCAATATAATAAGTCCATATGATGCGGTAGCATCATATGAGTTTTTAGTTCACTCTGCCATATGACTCGATAGCGCCATATGAGTCTGAAGGAGGTACACATAGGGAACACACACATGTTAACATACGGGAACGTAGACAGGTAACCACATATGAACACTCGCACTGTACTCCAATGTTTATATATATATATAGATATATATATTTATATATATATATATACACCATACATAATTAAATCACATAAACACATACAGTACATACGTGTACTTAAAAACACACACACACACATACACTACACAAGTGCCTATGTACTTCCCTCTAATCCACACACACTCACAATTACATTCATACACACACAATATAATAAAACACACACACACACACGCAAGGAGATGGATAGATATTGACATTGAAAATTATAGAAACAGTTACAACCCCACCCCCCCAAAAAAAAAAAAACACACACACACACACGCAAGGAGATGGATAGATATTGACATTGAAAATGATAGAAACAGTTACAACCCCCCCCCCCCAAACAAACACACACACACACAAAGAGATGGATAGATATTGACATTGAAAGGATAGAAACAGTGACACCTCCCCCCCAAAAAAAAAAAAAAAAAAAAAAAAAAACACACACAATGGTAAACAAAGGAAGCAGGAAGAGATAAAGAGATAACCCCAGATAACACACACACACACACACACACACACACACACTTAAGTGCTTCGCATGTCTCACTCCCTAGACTGGAACAAGACCTCACGGGCGGCCTCACCGTGTTCAGCGGTAGAGTGTAATGGCTATCAGCCTATGCCCGAGAGGAAGTAGTTGGGAAAAAAAAAAAAAACACACACACACACACACACACACGGAAGTACCGATAAAGGGTATTGTGTACACATCCCTGGTGTGGTGGTCAGGTCACACGACCTGACGACATGTAAGCTACAATATTTTCCCTTTTATTCTCCATTTGTAGCATTTTCTTGGGTTTTAATTTAGTGACTTGCCCTAATTTCCGATGTCCGTGACTTTGTGCCAGGTGCCTGATCATTAGTTTCCCAATGTTTCGTATGTTTTCAGTAGATTTAAAGAGACATTTATGATGAAAGCCGGTGAGTTAACCAGGCGGGTTGAACAAACAATATGGCAATCAAGTGAAACTTGGGAAGCAGGCTAGTTGTCCCTTGGGGCAATTATCGTCAGAATAATACATTAATTATAATAAATACCTGATAATTGCAGGCTTAAGGTTAAAGAAAGTCGTAATATTTAAGTGTTTTTTATTTAATTTGGTCAGATTATACACTTAGCACCAAACAAGATGATAGAGATAGCCCTATGATATTTTTGTCACAATTAGAATACTATAATATTGCATAACAGGGCATATTCATTGTTTTATTCACAAGTTATTTAGGAATATTCACGAAATAGTAGGTTAGGGCTACTTCATCCACAATATCTCACTCCTTCGGAACTTGTCTCTTGACAATCTCGTCGTGATCGAAGTTATCTGGTAGGCTATCGCGTTTATTGCACTACTGTCTCACTGTAATCGCCCGGTCATACCAAAAACAGCGTTGCCAATAATGACGGATCGCTGAAATCGCAATGAAGGACGCAATGACATCGTAATTAATCGATATTGTCGCAATGATGTTGCACAATATTCGCAATTATCGTTTGAAGGTCGACCAATTCGCACACCTTTTCCATGAGTTGCGACAAACGAGACCTTGGTACAAATACTAAGATTCTACTGAGATAAGGTGAGAATGAAGTGAGACAATGCCTGATTATGTCGCATTTGTCGCAGCAGTCGTCCATTCGCAGCCGGATTTTAAACTATTCAAAATATAACGGCGACCCTAGCGATTTCTGGGGTACTCATGGGGGGGTTTGTGAGACTATTGTGAGAATACTGCGATTGATTGCGACTTTATGGTCGATTAATGCGAATACTGGGCACAGAAAAAAAATCCCTGTCGCAAGCTGTCGCATCGCATTCAAAGTCGCCGAGTTGCACAGTGGGATCCCGCCTTAACTCCCAACGAGTGGGCATGCTTGTTTACATCACCGTAGCGCCTGGCGAGTATATATACAGAAAATTAGCTTCATTCCATGCTCTTTGTTATGCATAAGCAAGAGCCAGAGCGTAATACAATTATATATCCGTGAAAGGGCGATAACCCATTCAGTGCCAGTGACGGCAGAGAGCCATCAGTAGATAAATCACTCCCCCAGTCCCAGCAATGGCAGAGAGCTGTCAGTAATATAAAATACTTGTAACTGCCAGTATCAGGCAGTGCCTGGTACCACGACGTTTAAGCACTGCTCTAGACATTGGCAACACTTCTCAGCTTCTATCCAAGCCTCTACAGGCTGGGAGAGGCAGTATTCCTCCATCTTTTGAGGTGGGAGGTTGTTATATCTTGTCAATTTGGCCACATTGCTTGGGACTGGGGGGGACTTTTATGGTAGTACCCTATGGTACAGTAGGGGATAATAGAGCTTTCCAATGACACCTGAATCATCCTTGTACGACCACGGGTTCCCTTGCAACGATCGTGTAACCGGAGGCGAAATACCCTAAAATGAGGTATTTTTCCCGATTTTATCCTTGTTGAGAGCAGTAGGGAGGCAGTGATGAGATACAGTATGTCTCAGTGATGGTCCCATAGCAGTGGCGAGCGGTCCGAGGCCGCCTCTCATCCCCCCAACGCTCAGTTTCTCTCTCATAACTCATAATGGCATCAAAATGGTACCCGTCATATGCAGGGCACCGCAGGGGTGGCCAATATTCTCTATCCCGTCCTATGACAGGCACCGTGAGTTGAGGGTTAATGTTCATCCTCTCGTATATAATCACAACGTGGTGTTCAACTGCTAAAGACAAATTCTTAACCATCAACTCGCTCGCCAGGAAATAATCGACACCTAAATGGCACGAAAGGTCTTAAAATTGACAACGAAATGGGGCGAAAGGTGTTAACATCACCAAACTAATGAGCCGAACGTCTTATAATCTCAAAACTAGTGGAGCTAAACATTAGGGAGAAGGGGGTCCAGAAAAACGGTCTGTCTCCCCTTAACTCTGAGGTTGGCTTTGTTCATCTGGCTCCAGGTTGTCACAAAATATCTTCGCTATGTTTAACCTTCTCTTCTTCACCCTCCTACCAACCAACAGATAAGCCATTCAGCTATAGTCTATTCGATGTAAGTAGGCGAGAAATCATGAACTCTATCCTCTGTAACTCAAAAAGAGCTAGAGCAAATTGGCTGTAAATTTTCACATCTATTCCTTGACTGACTCTGCCGAAATGGTAGAAATATTAGCTCGA
The DNA here is from genome assembly GCA_032716605.1 of Paralithodes platypus. Taxonomy (NCBI): domain Eukaryota; kingdom Metazoa; phylum Arthropoda; class Malacostraca; order Decapoda; family Lithodidae; genus Paralithodes; species Paralithodes platypus. The sequence goes on along the minus strand of CM064502.1, from coordinate 34,030,995 downwards.
TTATTGTAGTCCTTTGTAAGTTACAGAGGTTAGAGGTCAATATTTGTTGCCTACTTACAGCGAATGGACTATAGTGGAATGGCTGTTACCTACCGAGGTCAGGATTAGAACCTGGGCCAGCAGATTTGTATTTTGTATTTGGAAACACTAAACACTTAGTCCCACAGGGGCTGTAATTTTGATTAATTGGTAGAAGCATGGGTTGTAATTTTGGTTGATTGGTAGAAGTATGAATGATATTTAAACTAGGGCACAGTACAGAGTGAAGTATCATATTCGTAATTATTATGTTACCTCCACCAACCGACTTTACTCCTAAACTCAATTAATGAAATCAACAAATACATGTGGCAGTACAGGGATTCGAACCTAGGATGCTCACACCGAAATTCAGTGCATTTATCTATTGCGCTACGAAGACAGTATACATATGTGTAAAAGTCTTATAAAGCATCTCATTTCATTCCCACCCAGGACTTAATGCTGTTCTAGACGCTGGTTGCCCGACGTTCCTACAACTGGCAGCTCGAAGACTCCTGAACTTGGACCAGTCTCAGCATCCCATCAGTGCCCTCTTATCTGCTCTCCACGACCACACCAACGCTCTCGCTCAAGGTCAGTACAATCAATAACAATTATGACCCATATAATAGCCTCCAACTGGATACGAGGATTATATAGGCCATAATCACTCCTTAATTTGTTTGTGCGAAGCTGTGTTTGGAATTATTGGGCAGGATATTTATTTTAGATAAATACACATACATGTTGCTTTATTGTTTATGCATAACAATGGGTGCAATATGCTAAATTAGAGGTTATCATCAATAGCTCTCTAAGGCTCCAAACAGTGATGCATATATTTGTGAAGGGTCTACCTACCTGGAGTCTACCTGGAGTTGTTTCGGCCACCTCATTGGCCTCGGCGAGAGTTGCTCCCCCCGAGTATGTTTGCTGCCAGTGCTTGATGCAGCAGGCTATTCAAGGGGGCAGCTCTCACCCCCGCGATGCATGGCTGATCAGGCACTGACTTGAGATGGTTGTCCAAGGCTTTCTTAAATGCACCATTACACGCCGAGCGTATTGGATACTTAACACCTAACGAGCGGCCTAGGCGGTAAATAATATGTAGCCACCAGCGGGGTGTTTTTACCCAAAATAGGGCTGTTTACGTGATCATTTTCATGCCTAAATAAGACCCAGAGCATAAAACAAGTATCTATCCCTGAAAGGGCATAAACAGAGCTTTCCAATGACACCCCAACGATCCTTGTATGACCGCTAGTTCTCTTGCAACAATCGCGCAACACGAGTGCAAAAACCATGTAATTCGGTACTTTCCCTAAACAATTCACTGTGTAGCGAGTGTGAGAGGGTGGAGGAGGGTGGGATTCATGTCAGTTGGTCTACCGCAGTGGTCTGGAGCAGTCATACGCTCGCTACTCTCCTGCCACCACTTGTCTCTCTCTCTCAGCAACATTACGTGCTGAAAATGCCACACGACTTATGTTGTGAGCCGCCACATAGTCCAAATTTCTTTCACTCGACATATGATGCGCGCCGCTAAAGAAGGGTTAAGATATCAATTGAATGTAAGCTGAATACGTGATTTTCATATAAATTGGGTTACAATGAGCCTTGGCAACACTGTTCTCAGTCAACCTTATCCCTCCTGCTTGGCCGATAGGTGACAGAGCTCAGTATCATGTTGGCAGGCTACACGTGGCATTTAAACATGGCATTGTTTTTCATCTGGATTACCGGTTAGTGTCTAAATTACTATATGATAGGCCTTTATATCTTAGAATACTTTTTTAGTATTTACTGTATGTGTAGTGTAAGCTAATATCAGTGTACAGCATAACTGGTTTCGACATGAGACTGTTACGGAACTAAAAATTCTTGTCCGATTATAGCCAATTTGTAATTAGACGTATAAAATCAAACATTAGGAGAAGGGATCTCAGGTTCATTATATTCTGTTCCTCACACTCCTATATACAGTATAATATAACCATAATTTACAGATCTAGACCATCTAAAAACAGAATTTTTTTAATGTGATGAACGTCGTATGAGTCCGGACATTGGAGCTATAAAAATATGCTATTATAGTCACATAAAAAACAGATCTCTATGTATCTACCTATCTAATCCCGGAAGCCGTGATCCCCGAACGGGTGGCCACGAACATACAGCCCCATGCACCTCTGTCCCCAGTCAGTCGAAGGCCCTCCTTCCATCCAGCACTGCCTTCACTAATATACTTCTTCACTCCATCCTTCCACCTCTCATTCGGTTTACATCTCTCTCTCTGTCCTTCCACCTCGCTCTCGTACTCTCTCTTAGTTATTCTCTCACTTCCCATACATTCCACATGGCATAACCATCTCAAGGTGTTCCTTTTCACACTTTCCAGTACATCTACGTCCACACCACACCTCTCTCATACTTCCTCATTCGTCTGTCTATCCCTCCATGTAACTCTGCATGCACTTCCCAAGTAACTCATTTCCACCCCTCTCACTCATGGTTTGAGTCTCTTCACCAACGTCCATGCTTCGCTCCCATAAGTCAATGTCGGGATTACCACACTGTCATGCAAGGACTTCTTTACTTCCATGCTGACCACCCTATATCTTGTTACTGCTTTCAGCATTCCTACAACCCTCCTCCCCTGTTGCACTCGCTCCCACACTTCTTCATCCATACTCCCATCTTTACTCAACACGCTGCACAAATATTTAAATGAGCTGACATTCTCCATAGCCTGACCATTCAACTTAACCTCACACTCTATGGCTGCACCCATTTTAAAGACCATAGTCTTGCTCTTCCCTGCATTTACCCTCAGATTCCATTTTACACACACTCTTTCAAACATATTTACCAGCCCCTGCAACTCCCATTCACTATCGCTTATCGGAACTGTATCATCAGCAAACAGCAGTACAGGCAACTTCCACTCGTTTCCTTCCCTTATCAGAGGTACACCAACATCCACTGCTCTTCCTTGTATTTATTTCATGACTCCATTCATATATATATATTGAACAACCATGGGGACATCACACATCACACACCCTTGCTTCAACCCAACATTCAGATCAAAGAACTTGCTCTGCTCATTCTCCACATGTACTGATGCCTTTGCACCCTCATACATGCTCTTCACTGCTTTCAGCAACTTGCCATCTACTCCATATATTCTCAGTACTATTCACATACCTTCTCTATCAACTTTGTCATAGGCCTTCTCCAAGTCCATAAAGGCAACATACACCTTATGTCCCTTCTCCAGATATTTCTCCACAACACATTTCAGGGCAAAAATCTGTTCTACACATCCTCTTCCCTTTCTAAACTCGCCCAGCTTGTCACCTATCCATTTCTCCGTTCTCGCTCTCACTCTCTCAATCACTATCCTACTGTACACCTTCCCTACTATGCTGAGAAGGCATGTACCCCGGTGGTTACCACACACTCCTCATTCCCGTTTACCCTTATATAGGGGGACTATTATGCCTGTCTTCCAGTCATCAGGTGCACTCCCTTTCTCCCATGCTAGTTTACACATTTTCCATACCCATTCGATCACTATCTCCCCACCATACCTTAGCATTTCCCCACACACTCCATCTATTCCTGATGCTTTCCCCATCTTCACTCTTTTCATGGCTTCACACACTTCTGACCTCCTGATCCCCACCTCCTCCTCCACTACTTCTCTTCTTCTCCCTCACATACCCCATCCATCTATGTTTACTGGTGCTTCATTCTTTACATTTAGCAATTAGTTAAATTACTCCCTCCATCTTTCGACTCTCTCTTGCTTCTCGGCTATCACTCACCCATTCTCATCTTTCACACCCTTACTATTTCCCTTGCTACCTTCCCTAAATTTCTTGACCTCTTTCCAGATCAGTTTCTTACACTCCCTCCATTTTACACTTAGATTCCTTCCAAATTCCTCATCTGTTCTTCTCTTACTTTCCTTCACTACTCTCTTCACCACTCTCTTTTTCTCCAAGTACCTCGCTCTTTTCTGTCTCTTCAAATCGTCATTTCCTCTAATACCTAATCACTCTCTATACGCTTTCTTCTTGTCTTGAACAGCTCTTTTTACCTCTTCAGTCCACCACGCAGCTCCCTTCACTCCCCTCCCTCTTCTCCTTACTCCACACACCTCCTCACATGCTGCACATATCTCTTCCTTAAACACTTTGCTCACCTTCTCTACTTCCTCCAGATGAAAGCTACCTAGTCGTCTCTTTACTGCTCTCTTGAACTCTTCCCTGATCTCCTCCTCCTACAAACTCTCCACCTTCTTCGACACTCCACCTTCCTCTTGCCTCCCTCCAGCTCTCCTCACCCACTTCTTTTTTATCCTGATTTTAGCTACTACTACATAGTGGTCAGATAGACCCCCCCCCCCCCCAATACCCCTATACACCATAGCATCCAGCACAGAATTCTCCATTCGTTCATCCACACATATATAATCAATCAGTGCCTTTCGTTCCTCCACTGTCCCATCCCTCCTCCTCCACACCACTTTCCATGTATACCTGTGTATCATTCTGTGTCGGAAGAAGGTGTTGGCTTTCCACAGCCTCCTCTCCACTCATACGTCCACAAGTGCACTACCATTCCCATTCACCTCTGACGGGACACCCCACCCTCCCATCACTCCATCAACTTTCTTATCACCCACCTTTCCATTCATATCCCCAATCAGAAATATTCTTTCGTTCTTGCCAAACTTATCCAGGCACGCCTCAACATTCACCCAGAACTCCTCTTCCTCTCCTACAGTTTTATCCTCTGTCGGATCATACACACACACAACCACCCACGTTTGTATTCCTACTTTCATTCTCAGCCACACAATCCTTGCACCCACAGACCAATAGTCTCTTACACGCTCCTTCCATTTGTTACTTACAAACAAATACGCAACTGTTTTCGCTACCTCACTCACTCCAGCACACACACCCATTCCATACTCCCACTCTCTCACATCTGTACCCCTCCATTTGGTCTCAGTCATTCCGCATACATCCAGCCTGGCATTCACTAACACTTTCAGGACCTCTCTCTGTTTTGTGTCATCATTCAAGCCTCTTACATTCCAAGTCTCAATCCTTAGACTGTCCATGGTAAGTCGGAGTTTGTCAACATTAGATCCGTACAGATCCAAAGGCTGTTTGTATGTTCATCGTTGAAGTATGTATTTTTCACGGATGGTGGGTCACAAGCCCCCCGACCCAACCTCTTTAGTCGCTTTTTACAACACGCAGGAGACACATATTCTATTCCCTTACCCCCAGGGGGGAAAACAGATGATGATCGGAAAATGTTGATTTAATTTTTGGAAAGTACGTGATAATTACTTGTCATATCATAGATAAAAACCCATTGTCGACACTGAAAATGATATTTATGACGGTGTGAAATTAAGGTATGTTAGAAGAAAAAAAATTAGTCCCCATCCGTTTTATCAACCAAAATATATTTGTTTGTGGGTTTTACTACGGGAATATTGTAGATCAACCTTTCCTTATTCTATTGAGATATAATAGATTATACTAAGGGTAATATTATTGTTCCTGAACATCACTGACGAATGAATATTTTGGTTGCGCATGGATAAATTATTACTTAGCTTATAACAAAGTTATGAGGTGTGAACTTGGAAAAACGATTAAATATTTATTTTATATCGATTTTCAATATGTTAATTTGATTTTATTGGATATTTTCCAGTTATATAATAGTATGGGTCTTGTTCTATCTTTAGATGTTTAATACATTGTATGTAGAGAGACTATTGTGGGTATAAACAGAGCAGTAACATATGTGTATCATCTCGCGGTAGCTCAACTGGCACTTAACCTGTTTTTGTTCTGTCCTTTTCTATCTTTCTCTGGCTTGTATCCATTCGGCCCAATTCAGCCTACTGTTTTAAGACGTTTATCCCCATCCAGGTGTAACATTTTTACTGGTGAGCGGTAGCGAGCCAGCATATTTTGTATTTGTGTTTGAAAACAGGCTAAATTTGTATATTTTTCGATAGAAAAATGTCTCCGGCGAAGCCGGATTTCTTCATATAATGCTGGCTCGCTATCGCTCGCCAGGAAGAAATCGACACCTAGATGGGGATAAACGTCTTAAAATAATTGTCTGAATGGGGCCGAATGGATACAAGCCAGGGAAAGAGAGAAAAGGACAGAAATAACAAAAAGCAGGTCACCCCCCTTAAGGATGAACAGGTAGGGTACATACCTACACTTAAATGTTACAGAATCCCAGGGAGTAATGTTGCACATTCTTGACTGGCAAGAAACATTCCCACAACAGGCCAGTGAATCATAGCAGTAATCATAGTATTGTGAGCCACTTAATTACAATTGCACCAGAATTTGCTTGGCATACGATATCAAAATTACACTATTATCTAAAAGTGCTCACATTGGAAATGTAGAAAAAACTATGTCTCACTCAATTACTTACGTAATAAACGTAATAATACTTGTATAAGTAAATGTACTTGAGTTACTTACGTAACTTACATAAGTTATATATATATATCTATATATATATATATATATATATATATATATATATATATATATATATATATATATATATATATATATATATATATACATATACTGTATATATATATATTTATATATATATATATATATATATATATATATATATATATATATATATATATATATATATATATATATATATGGACAGGAAAGGCTAAAGAGAATACGACACTTATCCCAGATTTCAGAAAAGCCAATTATGGTGGATTAAGACGAGCCTTAAGAGTCGATCCTATAGTTAAACTATTAAGTGGACCCAGGTGCGCTAATGAACATACTCTCTCTCAGATACCTGTCTTAACTCAGGATAATTTGATAGCTACATATAATAATTGTATTTCTTCACTCCACAATGCGCAAAATAAATATATCCCCAAAAGAAAATTTAGATCAACACAGAACCAACCCAAATGGATGAATAATAGACTATTAGACCTTCTAGGAAAAAAGAGAGGAATATATCGAAAAATAAAGAAAGGCGAAATTCACCTACTTGCTTACTATCAGAATCTATCAAGAGAGGTTAAAAAATGTATAAGGACAGACAAAAGAAATTATGAAATCAGGATAGCCAATGACTCAAAAAATAACCCTAAGGCTTTTTACCAGCTATATAAATCTAAAGTTAGAGATAAAATAGGCCCCCTTAAAACTTCGATAGGAGAAATGACAGAAAATGATTTAGAAATGTGCAGTACATTAAATAGTCAGTTTCTATCCGTTTTCACTAATGAAAATTTGGCACAGATTCCAGAAGTCCGTAAGGTATATAGAGATAGTATAGAAAATAGGTTAAGTACGGTTACTATAAGTAGAAATGATGTGCTTAAGGAAATTGACAGACTGAAACCTCAGAAATCGCCTGGTCCCGATGATGTATATGCCAGAGTATTAAAAGAATGCAGAGATGAGTTAAGTTACCCATTAACATTTCTTTTTAACAATTCATTAGAAACAGGTATAGTTCCAGAAGCTTGGAAGCTTGCAAATGTAGTTCCGATTTTCAAAAAAGGTGATAAATCAATAGCATCCAATTACCGTCCCATTAGTCTCACTTCAATCATAGGAAAGCTACTAGAGTCAATTATTGCTAGGAAAATGAGAAACCACTTAGAAACATTTAACTTAATCAATTCTTCTCAGCATGGATTCACACAGGGACGTTCTTGCCTTACTAATTTGCTTAGTTTTTTCTCAGAGGTATATGAAGCAGTAGATAATGACAAAGCATACGATATTATATATTTAGATTTCAGTAAAGCTTTCGACAGAGTCCCTCATGAGAGATTGATGAGAAAGGTTGAGGCACATGGAATAGGTGGGGCGTTGTTGGGATGGATTAGGTCATGGCTAATTGGTAGGAAACAGAGAGTCAGCATAAATGGTACCAAGTCAGAGTGGGGAGCAGTCAAAAGTGGTGTCCCCCAGGGATCGGTATTAGGTCCCCTGTTGTTTCTTATATACATAAATGACCTAGATTTAGGTATAACTAGTAGGATAAGTAAATTCGCAGACGATACTAAAATGGGGAGATCAATTGATTCAGATAGCGATATAGAGTGCCTCCAAAGGGATCTAGATACCTTGCATGAATGGTCAGTAAATTGGCAGATGAAGTTTAACATTGACAAATGCAAGGTATTAAAGATAGGGAAGATGCAAACAAATGTTAAATATAAACTAGCTAATTTAGAATTAGAAAATTCAGACTGCGAGAAAGATCTAGGTGTGTTTGTTAGCAATGATTTGAAGCCTAGAAAACAGTGTATAGGCGTTCGTAATAAGGCAAACAGGATTCTCGGGTTCATCTCTAGGAGTGTGAGTAACAGAACTGCTGATGTTATCTTAAAACTTTACTTGTCATTAGTGAGACCCCATATGGATTATGCTGTCCAATGTTGGTGTCCTTATTACAGAATGGACATAGATTCATTGGAGAGAGTACAGCGTAGAATGACAAAAATGATCCATAATATTAGAAATCTTCCGTATGAAGAAAGGTTGAAGAAATTAGGGTTACATTCGTTAGAGAGACGCAGAGTTAGAGATGATATGATAGAGGTGTTCAAGTTGGTTAGTGGGATTAACAAAGGGGACATGACAAATGTACTAAAGCTCAGTGATAGCGAAAGAACTCGTACCAATGGTTTCAATTTAGATAAATTTCGTTTCAGAAAAGATATAGGCAAATATTGGTTTGGTAACAGAGTTGTAGATGGGTGGAATGGACTACCAAGTGCTATAGTGGGATCTAAAACTGTAGGGAGCTTTAAGATAAAATTGGATAAGCATATGGACGAGAAGGGTTGGGTGTGAAGGGGGATCAGCCGGGTTGGGCCAATCAGCGCTCTGCAGACCCCCATAATCCTGCGTTAATCTCTAACCGTTTTGGTAAGATGATCCTCAGGGTATTAGAGTGTTGAGCCTATAATTGGGCTTTGTAATTGATTTGGGGTTGTGTGGGACAGGGATCTGCCTTGCTTAGGCCAATCGGCTTTCTGCAGACTCCCATTTTCTTATGTTCTTATGTTCTTATATATATATATATATATATATATATATATATATATATATATATATATATATATATATATATAAATATATATATATATATATGTACTGTATATTTAGATAGATATTAAGATACTCCCAGCTGGGATCGAACCTCCGACATTCAGAATAAGTGTCCAAGCTTTTAACCCACTACACCACGGCGTGATAAAGTAATCATAACCTTTTCCTATAAACTTGTATATGAATTGAAATACATTCTCCAAGTAGGATTTCCCTTCTCCCTGATATACTGTATATAGGAACAGGTTAAGATTACTTCATCAGGCCATGGTGTAGTTGGTTAAAAGCTTTGACACTCGTTCTGAATGTCGGAGGTTCGATCCCGGCCGGAGGTATTTAAACATTTATTAGATCTCGTGTACTTATGAAAAGTAGTTGATATATACACTGTATACAGTATATATATATATATATATATATATATATATATATATATATATATATATATATATATATATATATATATACTGTATGTATAAATATATATTGTACCTACCTTTGGAGGAGGTACAATATTCGGGGTTCTCACAACGCAACCACAAGTAAACGCAATCAATATAATTATACAAATGTAATGCAAATAACACAAGTCAATACAACTGGTTTTATTCACTTGGCTATCACTACCAAGACCAATAAAATATGTGAGTACTATATTGGTCTTGATCACTACTACAGGGCTCACAGTTCATTATAGAAGTCGGGCCTCGTATTGGTAGAGTTCTCAACCCCTTTAGTTACGGTTTATTTATATATACATACAGAAACACCCATGCAATCCACGTTGAAATTCCTCAGCAGGGATGATATGCTTGTTCAGACTATCTCTTAATTAAGGGGAGGCAGACTGTTTTTCTGGACCCCCTTCGCTCTAATGTTTAGCCCCACTAGTTTTGAGATTATAAGACGTTCGGCTCATAAGTTTGGCGATTTTAACACCTTTTGCCCCATTTCGTTGTAAATTTTAAGACCTTTCGTGCCATTTAGGTGTCGATTTTTTCCTGGCGAGCGATAGCGAGCCTGCAATTTTAAGAGGAACGGAACATTTTTCTACTGAAAAATGTACAAATTTATCTTAAAGGGGGGGTCTAGGTTTTTTTTTCTAAGCTTGATGGAGGTCTAGGGAGGAAACTAAAAAAATATATGAATAAATTAATTAATAGACCAAACAAACGGTCTGCCTCCCCTTCAAGATAAATTTGTAAATTTTTCGGTAGAAAATGTCCCGGCCGAAGGCCGATTCCTCTTAAAATTGCAGGCTCGCTATCGCTTGCCAGGAAAACGTCGATACCTAAATGGCACGAAAGGTCTTAAAATTGACAACGAAATGGGGCGAAATCTGTTAAAATCGCCAAACTAATGGGACGAACGTCTTATAATTTCAAATCTAGTGGGGATAAACATTAGGGAGAAGGGGGTCCAGAAAAACGGTCTGCCTCCCTTTAACTCCTCTAATAATAGCCGTTATGTATCACTAAGTCACGTCACACTTTACAATACACAATCACAAGGAAGCTGCGATTCAATTAAGTCCTCATTACTATCAAAGCACGTTAACCCCTTCTATACACAATCACAAGGAAGCTGCGATTCAATTAAGTCCCCATTACTATCAAAGCACGTTAACCCCTTCTATACACAATCACTAGGAAGCTGCGATTCAATTAAGTCCTCATTACTATCAAAGCACGTTAACCCCTTCTATACCGGCGACGTCTTTTAATTTTATTCTGGCTCCTACTAATCGACTATATTCACTTTAGGAAGGATCGTTAGCAATTATAAAGCTTCGAACTAGCTCAATCAACCATTTTAACTACCACAGATCCTTTCTCAGCTGCATAAAATCGTCTAAATATTGCTAGAATAAAATATAACATACGTCACCGGTACAGAAGGGGTTAACCGAACTCTGTTGTCAAACAATACAATACATTTTGCGTTCGCTTAAGGGAGCCCACCTCGATTTGTTTTCTCTTTCTTTCCCTCTCTCTTTGGCTTGTATCCATTTGGCCCCATTCAGCCTACTGTTTGAAGACGTTTACCCCATCCAGGTGTCAATATTTTCCTGGCGAGCGGTAGCGAGCCAGCATACATATATTTGTTTTTTGACAGCAAGCTAAATTTGTAAATTTTCTCCATGCAATGCTGGCTAGCTATCGCTTGCCAAGAAGAAATCGACACCTGGATGGGGATAAACGTCTTAAAACGGTTGGCTGAATGGGGCCGAATGGATAGAAGCCAGGGAAAGAGAGAAAAGGAGAGAAAGATAAACAAAAGGCCGGTGACCCCCTTAATGGTATACTCGTTGTTGTTGTTGTTGATGATACCAATATGTTATACTAGCGCACTGGGCTATACCCTGGCTAGTTTATAGAGTACACATTTATCTGGGCTATACCCTGGCTAGTTTATAGAGTACACATTTATCTGGGCTATACCCTGGCTAGTTTATAGAGTACACATTTATCTGGGCTATACCCTGGCTAGTTTATAGAGTACACATTTATCTGGGCTATACCCTGGCTAGTTTATAGAGTACACATTTATCTGGGCTATACCCTGGCTAGTTTATAGAGTACACATTTATCTGGGCTATACCCTGGCTAGTTTATAGAGTACACATTTATCTGGGCTATACCCTGGCTAGTTTATAGAGTACACATTTATCTGGGCTATACCCTGGCTAGTTTATAGAGTACACATTTATCTGGGCTATACCCTGGCTAGTTTATAGAGTACACATTTATCTTGAAGGGGGATCTAGGGGGTCTTTTTCTAAGCTCGATGGAGGTCTAGGGAGGAAACTAAAACAAATATATGAATAAATTAATTAAAACTGCCCATGGATTGACAACACTGGTCTCCCCTCCCCCAGGTCTAGTGCTATAGTCTATTCGCTGTAAGTAGGCGATAAATCATGACCTCTATCCCCTGTAACTCAAAAACTAATAGAGTAATCGAGCTAATATATCTACCATTTGGGAAGAGTTAGTCAAGGAATAGACGTGGACATTTACAGTCAATTTGCTCTAGCCCATGTTGAGTTACAGAGGATAGAGGTCATGATTTCTCGCCTACTTACAGCGAATAGACTATAGCCATGGTATAATATAAATCCCATACAGAGAAGTTATACACTTTAGGACGAATACACCCAAGTCCAATTTACGAATACCTGGAAACATTCACATTGGAATCAATATGTTTAAAAAGGGTTATTCAACATAAATATACATAAAATATATAAGAAATATTTTCATGTGAAAATTGGGTGAATAGCTCCTAAAGTGGTGACACTTTACACCTGAGTCAATACACGATGGTTAAAAGTTGGGAAAGGGTCGGTTGTGATATAGTAAAGTTTCCTAGATAATCTAGGGGGCTTATCGGGATGTGTGACTTTCTCAAGGGAGCCGCGTCCTGACCAACATGTAGAGTCGGACCGGGGATGTATAATAAGAGGAGAGAGGGTGAGTGCAAGGTCCATAGATACTCAGGTCAACCCACGCGCAGCTCAGTGACGTCACACTATTGTACCAAATGAAAGAAAGAGAGAATACGCTCGCCGCTCTACCTAGCTCCGCCCCCTAACAGCTGCGAGACGTTGTATAGGCTTATCCCTCACACAGTCCACACAATATCTGGACTGTGATCCCTCAATACCTTCACTTTCCCGCCTATACACTGTCACAAGCTTATAATACTTTGTATATTTGTTTACCCGGTCCAATCATTTTCATATCAAATGTAGGCTATTACTATATTACTATTATAATATTAAAATATTATATTTAGCATATACAAAATGGGATAACTATTTTCAAGTTAAATTTATAGGTATTGGTTATTGTTCTAATTTCTTCTTACAACTAGGTTGCACAAAGCGGGATAAGGATTTCACAAAATTCGGTACACACTTATTTTATTAACTTAAGACATCTTAGATATTGTTTTCTGGGATCATTAGATCCATGTGTCTATTAAAGTTAAATTATGAAGATTTGGACTTAGAGCACTGACAAGACCTGCGTCCAGTATCATCGTAAGGTTCCGTAAGGTTATTATGAAGAACATTGGACAGGTTACAAAACAATAATAACATAATAACGTAATAGAAGTGAGTACAAAAAGCCTGTTGGCCCATACAAGCCAGATCCCTCTCACACCTAATGTGAGAAAAAGCTATGTGTGTTTGTTGGCAATGATTTAAAACATAGAAAACAGTGTAATGTATTAGCGTTCGTAACAATGCAAACATGATTTTCTGGTTCATTTCAGGGAGTGTGATTAACAGAATTGTTGATGATATCTTAAAACTTGACTTGTTATTAGTGATAAACCATATGGATTATGCAGTTCAAGTTTGGTGATTTTAGCACTTGATTCAAAATGTTGCCGCAGATTCTTGCACATTGTGGAGTAACTGTTTTTTTTCTCCACATAATGTAGTCCATTTGGCCCTCAGTTGTTCATCTTTGGGAAATATATGGAATGATACATTTCCTTGTTTAATGAATACAGACTTGCACCCAACAACTTCACAGTATAACGGCATTTTGTTCACTTACAATAGCAGAGCTACACTGTCACACGGCATTATGGTCACTGTTGTATTATAAAATATTGAAGTTATACTTTCACGGCACAAAGATATAGAAAACGGAGGATGCTGCTCCAACGGCTGTGATTTTGAGAATAAGCGGGAAGAAACTGGTGACCCCTTCACCCTTCAACACTCTGACGTCGCGGATAGGGAGTTTGAGCGACCCCGTGGGTTGACCTGTTGTATCTATTGACCTTGGGTGAGTGGTGGAAAAGTGAGGCCGCTGTAAGTAGGCGAGAAATCATGACCTCTATCCTTTGTATCTCCAAAAGGGCTAGAGCAAATTAGCTGTAAATGTCCACATCTATTCCTTGACTGACTCTTCCCAAATGGTAGAAATATTAGCTCGATTACTCTAGTCGTTTATGAGTTACAGATATTAGAGGTCATGATTTCTCGCCTACTTACAGAGAATAGACTATAATTATCCGCCATCTAGGTATTGGCAGGACAGTATGACCTGACCACTCCTTCACCAGGCTGAGTCCCAGGTGTATATACAGGTGTCACAGTAATTTAGATATACCACACACCACAGACATCACAATCACTCCTGGTCCTGGGTCAATGAGTATTTTTGAGTTGTGTATGTTATGCAGTAATGCCAGTATCTTGAGCTGCATTTGGTCGTACTGCAAGGTACACCAAGTCCAAAGATCCTACCCTTACATTTCATCAGTACGTAAAATACAGACATTTGGTTATACATAAAAAGAACATTTAAATTCAGATATTCAGCATTTAATATATATTATGTTAGCATATGCGTAATTATGTAGGATATTGTCCACATAACTTACAAGTCTAATTTTGCGGTATTCAATGTAATACCACTTTCATAAATATCATAATGCATAATTATATTAGAACGTAGTATAGTATGAACATTTGATTTGCAAATTATGTTAGATAGTAACGTACCTACATACATACAAACATACGTGCAAACATAAATATATACCGCTACACAAGGTCTATGTAGAGCTCTTTTTTTGTTTTTCCTATGTGAATAAGGGAGACAAAAGGCATAACTGCCTACAGCGAGTGCCTCCCCCAGATTTCAAAGAGTGACAGGGCCGAAATCAAGGGACGTTCGAGCCAAAATGCCTGGACACACGGCATATCTCTCTCTCTCTCTCTCTCTCTCAAAGTTTTAATATGGTTAACCATTAATGACAAAATTACCCATGACACAGTATTAGCTATCTATAAATATCTAAACAATTTATACCCAAACTACCTATTAAACCTGTCAACTGTAAATAACGTAACCTCCAGCATTACAAGGCAACAAAATAACCTTTTTGTCCCGAGTATTATACAGAAATAGGTACGAGATATATCTCAGTAAAAGGCCCAAAATTTGGAACGAACTCTCACCTTATGTCAAAGAAGTCAATTCATTATATACCTTTAAATTAAGACTACATAATATGCTCTTTAACAGCAATTGAACAAGAGACTACTCATTCTACTGTGTCTGTCATTATTAGTATTATTATCATGGCCATGTATTTTAATTTTAATTATTATTATGATTATTAATATTATTATTATTTTATATTATTATAAATAATAATATTATTCGTACTGTCACTATTATTATCTCTCCCGCATCCTCCCCCCCCCCCCCCACCCCCCCCACCCCCATCCCTCCCTCCTGACCCAAGTCCTGACCTATAAGTACAGCTGCCTCGGATTATCTTTAACCCGTTCAGTACCAGCGACATCCTTTTCATCATATTCTGGCAACAATAAGACGATTTTATTCAGCTTAGGATGGACCTCTATCAATAATATAGCTTCAAACTACCTCAACCAACCCTTCTAACTACCACAGATCCTTCATAAAATGCATAATATCGTCTAAATATAGCTGGAGTAAAATGTAACACACGTCGCTGGCACTCAAAGTGTTAAAACCGTATGAGACTATAATTATTCCAGGACTCTTAAGGAAAGTCGATGAAGGGCTATAAATAGGACCCACAGGGGCCAATCTATATAAACTAATAAAGTAGACGTGCCGTTTTGCCCAAAATCAAAACGGCATACCCAACTCTGCGATCGGTCACCATCATCACTACTAGTCACTATCATCATTAATATCATCATCACTACTACTATTATAGTCATCACTACTACTCTTAACATCATCACTACGACTCTCATCATCACTACAACTGTCATCACTACAACTGTCATCATCACTACAACTTTCACCATCATCACTAATACTGTCACCATTGTCACTACCATCATCACTACTATCACTACAACTGTCATCATTACTTGTCACCATCATCACTACTATTATGACCATTATCACTACTACTAGTACTTTCACCATCATATCTACTACTGTCATTATCATCACTACAACTACAACCATCATCACTACTATTATCACCATCATCACTACTACCACCATCATCCCCACTATTACTACCATCACTTCTAATGTCAACTAAACTAACTTAACCCCTTCTTTACCGGTGATGTACTTTTCCTTATATTCTGACAACTATTAGCCCACTTTGTTCAGCTTAGGAAGGCTGGCTACCCATTAAAAGGCCACAGACTATCTCAATTAACCCTTTTAGCTACCATATATTCTTCCTAAGCTTCATAAAATCGTCTAAATGAAGCTGAAATCGAATAATACAGACGTTGCCGGTACAGAAGGGGTTAACCTAACAAATGCGGGGCAAGTTATATTCGCCCCGTAGGGGCAACGCCATCATTGCTGGGGGGGGGGGGGGGGAAACCATATTTTGGACCTAAAATCATAACTATTGCACAAATTCATTTTTTTTTTTAAATTACGTCGCATTCACGCACCGAATGTTCGTGTGAAGTTTGGTGAAAATCCGTCGAACGGTCTAGGAGGAGTTATCGGACAGACAGACAGACGTCTCACCATTATCATCACATCTGAGATATGTGTATGATGTGTGGCTTTCTGTGATGTGTGTGCCCCGTACACACACAGGGAATAGGTACAGGGTGGGGGGTGGGGGTAAACCATTTTTTGGACTTAAGATCATAACTATTGCACAAATTTAAAAACAAACCAAAAATGAATTACCGTAGAATTCACGCACCGAAGGTTCGTGTGAAGTTTGGTGAAAATCTGTCAAAAGGTTTAGGAGGAGTTCTCGGACGGACAGACAGACAGACAGACATTTCGGCCGGCATGTACCACTATACGGGGGCGATACCACTCTGCTTATGCAGAGTTGATAATCACTACAACTTTCACCATAATCAATACTACTCACCATCATCACTACTACCGTCACCATCGTGAATAGGTACAGGGTGGGGGGTGGGGGTCCTGAAGGGGGGGGGGGGGGGGGGGGGCTGTTGGGGGGGGGGGAAAAACATTTGTTTGGACCTAAGATCATAACTATTGCACAAATTCAAAAACACTTTGTAATTACCATCGAATTCACGCACCGCACTGAAGGTTCGTGTGAAGTTTGGTGAAAATCCATCAAACGGTCTAGGAGGAGTTCTCGGACGGACAGACAGACAGACAGACAGACAGACAGACAGACATTTCGGTTAGCATGCACCACTATACGGGGGGGCGATACCACTCTGCTTACGCGGGAGTTGATAATGTATCATCCATACTTCATGCTAATGGTCTTATGCTCATATGTTCATAATCCTTTACTTTGTATTGTATACATATTATATTTTATGTACATAATATGTAAGAAGAATAACCACTGGCTGTGGAAATAAATGTTATGTTTCTTTTCCTATCCAAACTTATTTTCTGTTTTGCCCATGAAGCCTGTATGGGCAAACAGAAAATAAGTTTGGATAGGGAAAGAAACGATACATCAGCTAGGAATGTAATAGAACCCCAGTCACATATAAATGTTTGTAATTATGATAGCATTGACTGCAGTGAAATCGAAGGAAATAATAAGTTAGTTAAAAACAATAGAACGTTAGTTACAAAAACTAGTAATAGGTTGAGGGAACTGTATATTATACAAATTGTAGAATTTTATGTAATACAATGGATCAGCTTAGGGCAATTGTTAGCAAGTAAAATATAGACATTGTAGCGATTACAGAAACCTGGATAAATACTGACTCTAGACATCTATTAGCAGAATTTCATATGTCAGGATACAATTTATTTAAATACGACAGAACAGAGAGAAGGGGAGGTGGAGTTGCAATTTATGTCAGGGATACTTTAAAATGTTGCCTTAGATCAGATATTTAAACAAATAGCGATAATGATAGTGTGTGGGTAGAGATTAGCGGGGAAGGTGAGACAATTATTTTGGGAACCATTCTGTCTTTGTCGAAATTTAGGTAAATTATTATGGGAAGAAATCAGTAAGGCATCTCAGAATAATAATGTTTGCATTTTAGGTGACTTTAATCTTCCAGGTATAGACTGGGTTAATCAAACTAGCAATAACGAATCCGAAGATTTTCTTGAAGTAGTACTAGACAACTTTCTCTTTCAATTTGTAAATTCGCCAACTAGAGGATACAATATTCTGGACCTAGTTCTTAGCAACAGAGAAAATTTGATAAAAGATTTAGAAGTGGGCGACCAGCTAGGGTACAGTGACCATAAATCAATATATTTATCTATAGAATTAAATTATAAATCAAAGGAAAATAAGGTTCTTATCCCTGACTTTAGAAAGGCAAATTTTAGGGGATTAAAAAGGTCACTCAGAATTAAAGGTGAGGCAGGAGATTTAGGTCAAGTAAGCCAATTATAGTCAAACTCAACTGAAATGAGCTCCAAGGAGGTCAAGGTCGCCCTACGCGGTGTTGCCACATGTCGACCAAAACAAACCTTTTAGAAAACGGGAAACCAAGGAAAACCACATTTAGAAGGGAGACTTGAAATAAATGTAAAAGACGTTTTTATGTCTGGAAGGGTTATTGGTATTCTTGTATAAAAGTTACAGAAACGAAATAATAGGTAGGCTATATTTGTATATACCTATTTACATTGTACAGCATCTCCCTTGCCTGGCTATGAAGATGAGAGTAACTTTTCCGAGTTTTTCCTTCCATGGTGGTCGCGCTATGAATGAGGGTTAGCGACCGTCTGACCTGGATGATGTTATTGTCGTAGTTTGAGGCCATTTAAAGCGTTGCCATTACTCGTATCCAGCTCTCTCTCTCTCTCTTTTGATGGGATTACATTATGCTATATTGCATTTTGGAGATTGTGTATGTATGTGTGTGTTTGTGTGTGTATCTGTAGGGTGTGTGTGAGTGTGTGCGTAGCCAACAGAACCGCATTGACATTACTTGGCAACGTCGCATATCCTACCATTCCTTAAATCTATTTATAGCTGTCCCCAGAAAAATGGCAGCATGTTCTAAATAGCGTGCCATATGTTGTATAAATTCCTTCTATATATCCTTAAAATGATATGTTTCTTAACACCACATAACCTTTAAAAATTGTAAACATAATATATATAGTCATAAAAGCTAAAATTAATTTGTTAATAGCCTGAAAAACTAACATTTGTTGTTAAAGCTTTGAATATTTGACAACACCGCACAGGGTGAGGGACTCCACCTTGTAGCTCATTTCATAGGAGGATGACTATAGTTCCAGCAGAACAGAGATGTCGGGGCCAGGTAGGTCACACAGCTGAGATAGTTAGGCAACCAACTGAAAATGTAAATAGTGTGTATGTTCAGTTCATCTCTGCCTTACAGAGCGAACAAGATAAATATATACCAAAAATAAAATTTAGATCACATAGAAACCAACCAAAATAGAAGACAAATAAATTATTAGATCTTATAGGTAGAAAGAGAGGTGTATACAGAAAAATACAGAAAGGCGCAATCCACCTTATAGGATATCACCATAACTTGTCGAGGCAGGTAACGAAGGAAATTAGGAAGGAAATAAGGAACTACGAAATCAAGGTAGCAAATGAATCCAAAAACAACCCTAAAGCATTTTTATCAATTGTATAAATCTAAGGTAAAGGATGTCATAGGTGAGATTACAGATGATGAGTTAGAAATGTGCAATACTCTAAATAGTTATTTCCTTTCTGTTTTTACAAGCGAAAATTTAGATCAAGTTCCAGTAGTCAACCAAGTTTTTAACCCTTAATTAGCGGCTCACCACATAAGTCGTATTTAATAAAGCTGGACTATGTGGCGGCGCTCGACATAGGTCGAGTGGCAATTTCAGCACGTAATGTTGCTGAGAGAGAGAGACAAGTGGTGGCAGGAGAGTAGCGAGCGTATGACTGCTCCAGACCACCGCGGCGAACATACTGACACGAATCCCAGCTCCCTCCTCCCTCTCTCACTCGCTATATAAGGAATTGTATCGGGAAAGTGGCTAATTACATGCTTTTTGCACTCACGTTGCACGGTTATTGCAAGAAAACTAGCCATCATAAAAGGATCGTTATGGTGTCATTCGAAAGCTCTGTTTATGCCCTTTAAGGGATAGGTACTTGTTTTACGTTCTGGGTCTTATTTAGGCATGAAAATGATCACGTAAACAGCCCTATTTTGGCTAAAAACACCCCGCTGGGCGGTACATATAAATAAACCGCATAGGCCGCTCGTAAGGTGTTAATGGAAGTATAGACGACATTTTAAGCACAGTTCAGTTCACTAGTGACAAAGTAATTAAGGAAATAGATAGACTAAAACCTCAGAAATCTCCAGGTCCAGATGAGGTGTATGCTAGGGTATTAAAAGAATGCAAGGACGAATTAAGTTACCCATTAACTCACCTATTTAATAATTCACTAGCTTTAGGCTTAGTTCCTGATTCATGGAAGCTCGCAAATATAATTCCGATATTTAACCCTTAATTAGCGGCGAGCAACATAAGTCGAGTTAAATAAAGCTGGACTATGTGGCGGCGCTCGACATAGGTCGAGTGGCAATTTCAGCACGTAATGTGGCTGAGAGAGAGAGACAAGTGGTGGCAGGAGACTAGCGAGCGTATGACTGCTCCAGACCACCGCGGCGAACCTACTGACACAAATCTCAGCTCCCTCCTCCCTCTCTCACTCGCTACATACTCAATTATGTACTGAAAGTACCGAATTACCTGCTTTTTGCACTCGCGTTGCACGGTTATTGCAAGAAAACTATCCATCATACAAGGATCGTTATGGTGTCATTCGAAAGCTCTGTTTATGCCCTTTCAGGGATAGGTACTTGTTTTACGTTCTGGGTCTTATTTAGGCATGAAAATGATCACGTAAACAGCCCTATTTTGGCTAAAAACACCCCGCTGTGCGGTACACATAAATAAACCGCATAGGCCGCTCGTAAGGTGTTAAAAAAGGTGATAAGTCCATAGCATCAAATTACCGTCCTATTAGTCTCACATTAATTATATGGAAATTGCTAGAATAAATTATTGCCAGGAAAATTAGAAATAACTTACTAATTTTTTTTCTCCGAGGTTTATGAAGCGGTAGGTAACGACAAGTCATATGATATAGTTTACTTAGACTTCAGTAAGGCCTTTGATAAAGTTCCACATGAAAGGCTGTTAAGGAAGATAAAAGGACATGGTATTGGGGGGGATGCTACTCAAGTGGATTAAATCATGGCTGATTGGTAGGAAGCAGAGAGTTAGTATACATGGTGTAAAATCGGACTGGGGATTAGTTAAAAGTGGGGTCCCCCAAGGGTAGGTTTTGGGGCCCCTCCTCTTCATTATCTACATAAATGATCTTGACTCAGGCATAAAGAGTAGGATCAGTAAATTTGCTGATGATACAAAAATAAGTAGGTTAATAGAGTCAGCTAGCGACAGGGAATATCTTCAAAATGATTTCGATCATTTGCACGAGTGGTCCATAAATTGGCAGATGAGTTTCAATGTAGACAAATGTAAGGTATTAAGGATTGAAAATCGTAATTTAGATGCGAAATACAAACTAGACAATGTAGAATTGGATAACACAGAGTGTGAGAAGGATCTGGGGGTGCTCGTTAGTAATGATCTGAAACCCAGAAAACAATGTATAAGTGTTAGGAAAAGGGCAAATAGAATTCTAGGATTCATATCTAGGAGTGTTAGCAATAGGACTGCTGAAGTTTTCTTAAAACTATACTTAGCACTAGTAAGACCCCATTTAGACTATGCTGTTCAATTTTGGTGCCCTTATTACAGAATGGATATCGACCCTTTAGAGGCAGTCCAAAGAAAAATTACGAAAAAGATACATAATATTATAAATTTGTCGTATGAGGAGAGGTTGAAAGTCTTAGGCTTGCACTCACTAGAAAGACGAAGATGTAGGGGAGACATGATAGAGGTATTTAAATGGATAAAAGGTTTAAATAAGGGCGATATAGATGAGGTACCGGTATTGAAGCTAAAGAACGGCGACATAACCCGCTCAAATGGTTTCAAGTTAGATAAGTTTAGATTTAGGAAAGATATAGGAAAACACTGGTTGGGGAATAGAGTTGTTAACATGTGGAATGCGCTGCCCAGAACAGTGGTTAGCTCAGCAACAGTTGAAAGCTTTAAGCATAAGTTGGATTCCCATACGGGTGATGTGGGCTGGGTGTGAATGGGAGCTGCCTCGTGTGGGTCGTATGGCCATATGCAGTTTCTCGCGATCTTATGACCTAGTGTTCTTGTGTAATTGGGGTTGGGTGTGACAGGGATCTGCCTTGTGTTGGCCGATCGGCTTTTTGCAGACTCCCATTTTCTTATGTTCTTATGTTCATATCTATGTTGGAAATCACAGACCTGTCAGTACATATGCTATACAAATATTATTTTATACTGTATGGCTACTTAAAATAATACCTCAACATATGCTATACAAATTTTATTTTATACTGTATGGCTACTTAAAATAATACCTCAACATAATAATGCTATACAAATATTATTTTATACTGTATGGCTACTTAAAATAATACCTCAACATATGCTATTTTCTGTGCCAGTGTCTGGAAATCAGTCACATAAATGTGTAACACAGTTAGTGAGGTGGTGTAGGGAGGGAGGAAGGATGTTGGTGCCACTATGAGGAAGTTTATTCTGTATTTTGTTTTATGCCATAATAACTTTGAAAGAGGGTATATTTCTGAACCGTTATTGTATGTATTTGTCAATTAGTATATTATGAAGCCTTGTAGTATTGTAATTAGCAGTTACGTTTGCTCTATTGTAATGAAACGTGGCACTAATGCATCTGTTCTCGCAAAGATTTAATCTTGAACACAGGAAAACACAAACTCATGAAATGTTTATCATTGCTTGGGTAATAAGTATGAATATTCTAAGAACCTTTTATTAAAGTATAAATGTACGCTATTGTTCAGATAACATTAAACGTTCAAAGGTACCGCAGTCAGCTTTAATACACAGCCTTCCACAAAACAGTTTGTGCTGATGTTTGGGCTCTTATGTAAATATTCTGCCTTACTTTGTCTCGACTCTCTATTCGTTCAGCTGTACCACGAACTCCAGGAAACCATACTCTGTCACACAGATATTGGTAAACACTGTATAACACTTTGGAATTTATACACCTGTTTGAGTATCTCCTCATGTATTTGGCAAAAGCAGCACTAGAACTTCCATTGTGGAGCCCGTAACTATACAGTATATCATATTTCCATATTTATCATTAAAACAAGTAAATTATATTTTTTTGCAGTTTTAGTCTCTCAAATGGTGGAAAATAACAAGAATCGTATATTGTGCCCGTTCTTACTCTAACATGTTTTAGCGGAAACAGAGTAACACAGGACCGGAGTTCATGCATTGGTGCCACGTTTCATTACATTATATCAGGTGTAGCTGCTAATTACAATACTACAAGGCTTCATAATATCCTAATTGACAAATACATACAATAACGGTTCAGAAATATTCCCTCTTTCAAAGTTATTATGGCATAAAACAAAATACAGAATACTCTTCCTCATAGTGGCACCAACATCCTTCCTCCCTCCCTCCCTCCCAACACCACCTCACTCACTAACTGACAAATTTATATGACTCATTTCCAGACACTGGTACAGAAAATAGCATATGTTTATAGAAAATGTTCTACTTAGAATTCCATAATCTCTCAGTTCTCAGAGTATCTGCCATGACTCGCGGGACACCCTGTATATATATAGTGTATATTCTTGTACTCGCAATGAAAATTTAACACGGAACAGCAAGTTCAGGGGAGGCAGACCGTTTTTCTGGACCCCCTTCTTCCTAATGTTTAGCCCCACTAGTTTTGATATTATAAGACGTTCGGCCCATTAGTTTGGCGATGTTAACACCTTTCGCCCAATTTCGTTGTCAATTTTAAGACCTTTCGTGCCATTTAGGTGTCGATTTTTTTCCTGGCGAGCGATAGCTCGGGGTCTAGGGGGCGTTTTTCTAAGATTGATGGAGGTCTAGGGAGGAAACTAAAAAAAATATATGAATAAATGAATTAATAGACCAAACAAACGGCCAATCTTCCCTTAATATCTGTATTCAAAGACATGTTCCGGCAGATAGAGAAGATGGGGTTGGAGTGAATTTATCTTTCCTGACCCGTGACCAGTTACCAACCAGGCTAGTAAGAAACAAGTAAATTAATATATTAAGGATGTCACAAAGAATAACGTGTAAGAGAAAGAAACTACCCATACATACATACATGCATACTGTACATACATACATACATAACATTTTAAGACTGAGTGCTCCACACATACGTGCAGTTTCAGTTTCTTGTCCTAATGGCGGCGTTCCAAGCAACCCTGTTAAGGGCTGCTTCACTTACTCCAGGTAAGGTAAACTTGTCAAGTTTTTGAATTTGAGATCGGCATGTATAGTCCGATCCCATGTCTTCCTCGGTCCACCCCTTGGTGCAGCTCCCTCCACAATCACAGACCTGCATTTGTTCACCCAATTTTGTTCATCCATTCTCTCCACATGTCCATACCATCCCAGTCTACTTGTACGCATCACCTCGCTAATATTCTTTATACCTTATCATCTCAGCTCATCATTTGTTATTCTATCATGCAGCCTGGCCCCACACATCCATCTCACCATTCTCATCTCATTACGTTCCATTCTGTTGACATCCTCTACTTTAACGGCCCATGTTTCTGAAGCATACTTCATTGCACTTCTAACACATGAGGCATACACCTTTCCATTCAGGGGAAGAGGCATTCATGTAATTGAAACACAAAAACACCTAAATGCATCCTATACAAACATTTAGAATATTTACCTAATATATTCATACAAAATTTGTTTTATTTTTATTTTAAGCACAAGAAATATATTAATCATGTGTATTTTTTATTATTTCTCTCTATATATACAGTATATGCTAGTTTTGCCAGTGCACCAGTGCATAGTTTGCAATTTATGACCCATACATGTTTTTAAAAGATGTTTTGAGTCGATGTTTGATTTCTCTTTACTATTTCCAAGGTAAATATTATACTGTATGTTTGATTACGCTTAACTATTTCCAAAGTAAACATTATACGGTATGTTTGATTACTCTTAACTATTCCCAAAGTAAATATTATACGGTATGTTTGATTACTCTTAACTATTTCCAAAGTAAATATTATACGGTATGTTTGATTACGCTTAACTATTCCCAAAGTAAATATTATACGGTATGTTTGATTACTCTTAACTATTCCCAAAGTAAATATTATACGGTATGTTTGATTACTCTTAACTATTTCCAAGGTAAATATTATATGGTATGTTTGATTACTCTTAACTATTTCCAAGGTAAATATTATGTGGTATGTTTGATTACTCTGAACTATTTCCAAAGTAAATATTATACGGTATGTTTGATTACTCTTAACTATTTCCAAGGTAAATATTATACGGTACTCTTTTTCTTATTACAGCTGATGAACTGGGAGGAACATTTGAAGATAAAACATCCAAAACGACAGAAAAGATTGAGGGTGACCAGTTACTGACTCGCAACTCTAGTAAAGATTCTGCAGCTGACCCATCCTCTTTCTTGAACTCTAGAGATGCAGAGGTTAAAAACTCTACCTTATCAAAACAAAACCTAGGTTACTCGAACTCCTCCAAATCACTGTGTGATGTTTCTAGATATACAAATCCCCACGCTGCAAATTCTCACTCTGTGACACCTCAGAGCAGATACTCTCATGTATCCCCAACAACTGATCAGTCAACAACAATAACAACAACAACAACTGATCAGTCATATTCCAAAATCCATCAAAAGACCAACTCACTTCACAGATCATATCCAATTACAAACCCTCCTCTCTCATCACTCCAAACCATAAAATCTCATGGCAATACTTGTCAAAATTCGCAATCTCTCGCTACAACACTTCATATTCCAAATTCATGTGGCACAAGGAATTCTAGTCCTCGCTCAAAGTTCAGTACCCTTCAAACCTCACAATCACATCCCACAGTAACTCAGGGTGACCCCATGCACTCAACAACAAGTCAGAGTGTCACAAAACAGACCTCAATATGTCAAGATAACATTGAATTCTCTATGATGCCAAAATCATCCCATTTTGGCCAGTTGTCCTCCATTGCAACTGAGGGAGGCTACTCCCATCCATCAACAACTTACGCTGGTCTCTCACATACTGGTACCTTAGATTCCCAGGATCCTGTAGAGACCGTATTCCTTCATAAAAATTCCACTAAGCATCATGGAAAAAATTCACACTCGAAGCTATCAAATTTGAAAAGCTTTGATCAGTTCATCAGTGATGCCAAAGATGTTGGCTTAAATGAAACTCCCTTCAAAATTTTCTACACTCAGGGTGATGATTCTCTATCAAAAAGCCATGGAAGTATATCTGAAAATTCTAGCCATCACGTGCCAGGAAGGCATGTTCAAGTGAATAATGATGCACATTCTGATGCTTTGTATAATATGATGTCTACTGAAATCTCCAATGTAAACCAAACTAACAATGAACAATTCAACGCTCACGGTAATCAAAGTAACCACAGGGTGAAACAGGGAACTAAAACCTCATCATATGAGTCATGTAATTCCAGTCCTACTGTTACCACGAGGTCTCTTGAGATATACCCATCTCCCTCTCAAGAACTAAATGTAAATGAGAACACGTTAACTGATAATACAACTTCATTAAACAAGGATGACTATAAGCTCTCTCCTCTTGGGTCCTCCAAGCATAAATCTAAAACAAACCCACAGCATCAAAATGTAAAGCCAATGTCAGTCAATTTCCAGTGTCAATTTTGCAAACTTTACTTACCAAATTTAGAAGATTTGAGACAGCACTTTCTACGTCACCTGGCCAACTTCCCTTATAAGTGCAGCTTGTGTCACCATTCCTACAGTAATAAGCAATTCCTTGATGAACATTTAGATATCCATCATAACAACGTTAAATCAAGTCCTACAGTTACCAAGAAGTCTCTTCAGATAAAGCCATCTTCCTCTCAAGAACTGAATGAACATGAGAACACGTTAGCTGATGATACAACTTTCATAAGAAAGGATGACCATAAGCTCTCTCCTCTTGGGTCCTCCAAGTGTAAAGCTGACACAAACCCACAGCATCAAAACGTAAAGCCAATGTCAGTCACTTTCCAGTGTGAATTTTGTGAACTTAACTTGCCAAGTTTAGAAGATTTGAGACAGCACTTTCGATGTCACCTGGCCAACTTCCCTTACAAGTGCAGCTTGTGTCATCATTCCTACAGTAATAAGCAATTCCTTAATGTGCATGTAGATAGCCAGCATAACAACGTTATACCAAGTCAAGTCAATTGCACTCCTCTCAACTTACTAAACAATCTGGTAAGCAAGTCTTTTCGATCCAAAATGACCTAGAGCTAGTTCAACATCCTACTCATATCCCTGACTGCCTTGGAGATTTGCCCAACATTCTTGATTTATTTCTAACCTCTAATCCTTCTGCTTACAGTGTAAATATTTTCTTTCTATAAGGCTGCTCCAATCATAACCTTTCTCTGGTACCTGTCCTATCTCTCCAATGCGACCATCCAATCTACCCAGCTGGCGACGCTTGTGACATCAATCCCAAGCTTTCTGATTTTACTTCCTCGTCATTCCCTCCTCTTTTCCACCCTGACGACACCATCATCACTTTTTCCTCTGACAAAGATAAATTCGTCTCTCAAACTTTTGCTAAAATCTCCATCTTGATTTATTCCGGTGATGTTCCTCCCTCTTCAGCAACCTCTCTCTTACTTATGCCTAATATCATAATCTATTCTAAGAATGCACTTTCTGCCCTCTCTAGGCTTAATACTAAGAAGGCGTACGGACTAAGTGGTGTTACTCCTGTTGTACTCAAAAACTGTTCTTCTGTGCTGATTTATTGACTTGGCAAACTTCTCCATCTCTGTCTTTCCTCTAACATCTTCCCTTATTGTCGGAAATTTGCGCTCACTCAACCTGCACCAAAAAAGGGTGACTTCTCTCAATCCTCCAATTATCATCCAATTCTTCTCATTTCTTAAATTTGTAAAGTTTGTTTACTCTATTCTTAATTCAAAATGTCTTAAGCATCATCAGTATGGTTTTCTTAGCCCCTTCACCACCATTACGTATTTCTCATAACTTTTCGGTTACCATTAGACAATTTTCTTTAGTGTTTAATCTACCTATGCGACTCATATGGATAAATACGATCTCAGTGAACACTCTTAGTAGCATAGGTCCTTCTTAACCCATTCGTAGCGGGGCCCGCCTTAAGTCGGGCTCCAATTTGCAGCAAGTTAGGATCATTATTAAGGCTTTTAAAGGGTTAAACCGAGTGCAAATGGCCGGGAGCGCAGCAGGCCACAAGTCTGACACCCAGGGCTTACCGCCGCCTACTGACTCACGCTCCCTCTGTTCTCGAGAGGCCGGCAGTGGTGCCAGTAGTGAGCGTAGCGGGAAAAAATATGCCGCTAAAATCACGCTAAACTTCCATCTTAGTGGTACCACTGCGTGCTCCAACGAGTACTACGTAGCCGTTCTGTGGCGTCATTGTGAAGCTTTTAGTGCCTAGTTTTTTGCTGAATACATTTCGTTTCATGCATACTGATTGATCATTCAGTCAGAGGGCCCAAAATAGCCCAAAACCCCCACCCGCTAGACAAGGGTTAAACTGCATTAAATCACTTATTTGCAGCAGAATCATTAAGGTAAAAGGGTTGGTGCATGAGGTAAAAAGGCATCATGGTGCTGAAGGGGTTAAGGGCCGATCTATTGGTGATTGCCCCAAACACATCGGAAGCCTTTGATAGAGTCTGGCACAAATCTCAAATTTCTAAACTACCCTCCTTCGGTTTCTATCCCTCTTTCTGTGACTTTATCTCTAGTTTTCATTTTGTCATTCCATTGTAGTAGTTCTATCTATTGTATATACTATAGAGTTCACCACCATCAAGTGGCACCAATGAGTGCGCCTACCTTTAGAATTTTGTATAAGTTTTATCCCCCTAGGCAAGATGCTGACCAAGGCTGACGAGTCCCATACACCTGGATTTTTCTAAGGTTTCTCCCCTATATGGGTTCCCGACCAAGGCTGACTAGTCCCATCCACCCGGTTGTGGGCGGCCATCGCTCACTTCCTCAACCTATCAACTCCGGTGTTCTTCACTGTTCTGTCGTGTCTCCATTTCTATTTCTACTATTCATTAATGATCTACTCAACTGTACCTCTATTTCTATTCACTCATATGCTGATGGCTCTACCTTACACTATTCAACTAGTTTCCACAACGAATTACCATGCAATAACTCCAAAACTCACGTCAGGAGGACATAGCACACTTATCTCCTGATCTATCAAGTATTTCCTATTATGTCAGAAAATCTTATTACTATCAATGCTTCCAAACCCAATTTATCCATCTATCTACCCGTTACAGTCTTTCACACGGTTATCCTTATTATTTTATTTATATATTTTTTTTTTATTTTTTTATTTTTTGCCAGACGCCTTAATTCCCGAGTAGGGGTGGCCATTAACCCCTTCAGCACAATGACGCCTTTTTACCTTTGACTCTGGCTACAATTTTGACGATTTTATGCAGTTTCAGAAGGACCTATGATTTCAGAGGGTTCATTGAGATCGCATTTACCCCTCTGAGTCCTAGAAGTATCTTATAAGCCAAAACATGACGAAAATTACGTCATCGTGCTGATGGGGTTAACATGGGGCGCTCATCACGAATCGCTAGGTCAAGTTGCCCGGGCTTGACATCTACCAATAACATTTTGACAGTGCAGGCTCGATCCGCCGAACCTTTGATCTGAAACCGACGCTCTACTGACTATGCTATGGCTCGTGACCCCTTACTATTATACAAGACACATATAAACCCCTCCTCTTCTCTCCATTTCTTGGCTTTTTATTTTCTTCTGACTGTTCTTGGAGATATATTATAACCACTCTTGCTAAAAAAGCTTCCCAGATGTTTGGTATGCTCAAACGTCTCTGTGGGTTCTTTAACCCTGCACATTTTCTTGCTCTTTACAGGGATACGATGCACTTATGTATCGAGCATGTGTGGGAGCATTCCATGTATATCTCTTGAAAGGGTAAAGTCAAACGCATTTTGCCTCACGAACTCTCCTCCTTTTACTAATTCTCAATAAACTCTCACGACATGCTGCAAGTTGCATCTTTCTATCTTTTACTCTGCTATTAGAATAATCAGTCCTCTTTAAATTTTTCTCATTTTATTCCTCCTCCCTTAAACAAGTAAATTCTGGAACTCTCACCCTCATCCCTCTCCTTTCTGTTATTTTTCCTCTACTCCTCCTCCTCCCTCCTTGTATCTTTTATATATTTTTATCCCCACTCCCTCCCCCCCTGACCTTTACATTTAGCCGACATATGTATCTAATGCTAGTGCACATTTTGTAAATATAAGTGTATGAATGTCATTTGAACAAGTTTGTCACGGCAGGTACTGCGGTTAAGCTCGGGAGTCAGATCAAACCTTTTCGTATTATCAGCCTTCATATGTATTGGACACATGCCACCTGATCTTCACCCGAGCATTTGGATAATACATACCCAGGGATAGGTACTTTGATATCCTATCTTATTTATACCTGGTCAACACCATTGCCGGCCACCTCCCCAGACGGTTGAGGAAGTTCAAGAAACTGGAGACCTTGATACGCAGCGCTTCACCACATTCCTCAAGCTTTGACGAGTCTCTCGTCCTATTCTGGGGGAAGCTGCATTTTCAGCAGTACATCCCATCGAAGAGGCATCGCTACGGCATCAAGATGTTCGTCCTTAGCAATTGTCAGATTGGATAATATACTGGACTTCATGGTTTACAGTGGCAAGTAGAGAGAAGTCTTAACCGACAGTGACATTGGCTCTGGCAGTACAGTAGGCATGTCAATGATGGACCATTACTTCGATCAAAACCACACCCTATATATTGACGACTACAACTCCTCACCTATATTCAACAAGCACCTCGATGACCACAAAACCGGAACTGTTGGCACAATGAGGGCGAAGAGGAAGGGTATACCAATGTTTCCCACCAAAACAAAGAAGAAGGATGCCTTCGGGAAAATGTCTGGCTCCAGGCTTGTCATCCACTGGCATGACCAGCGAAAGGTGAACCTCCTCAGCATGGTCCACAAGGGCGACATAGTCAACACTGTGAAAGTGGACCACAAGGCAAAGGAGCCGATCCATTAACCTGATGCTGCCATGGAGTACAACCTCAACATGCACCTGATTAAGTCTGACATTCAGAAAAGCTTCATCGCCTGCCTGCAAACCTCCTGCAGGTGGTACAAGATTTTCTTCCTGCACTCGATGGCATGCCAATTCTCAATGCATATAATATATATCGACTCATGACTGCAGGAGCAAAGAAGTACAAATCACTTCGCAAACTTCAAAAGCAATTGATTTTCGATCTGGAGAAACCTGACACACCGGAAAATCCTGACCAGGAGCAGGCCAGGTTAACCGCCTAATGTGTGCCAACAACTTCTGGTGGCACCAGCTCACGCTCCATCCTCCCAGTTGCCCAAGTGGTCCCAGGAGTCAGAGGAGGTGCCTTGTCTGCTCCCATGCTAACCAAAATCCCACAATCTTATCAAAACTACTTACAAGTGTCTATAGTGTGATATGGGACTATGTGTTGGCAGGTTTTTTAACGACTATCACACTCTCCAGAATATTAAAGTGCCAGTGACATTGATAGTGACGATACTATACTGTATAATAACTATGAGTACAAGTGAAAGAGATACACAAAAGTATATAATAAGTAATTTTATAACAATAGTAATAACCCTATTACTGCGCCTAGTCCAGTAAAAGTGACACTAAATATATAGCAATAGGCACAAGTGAATGTAACACTAAAAACTATAATAATAAGTACAGGTGAAAGACAAAAAACTCTGTATAATAAGTAACTGTAAGGTACAAAGATAATGTA
Source organism: Paralithodes platypus (assembly GCA_032716605.1). Taxonomy (NCBI): domain Eukaryota; kingdom Metazoa; phylum Arthropoda; class Malacostraca; order Decapoda; family Lithodidae; genus Paralithodes; species Paralithodes platypus. The sequence goes on along the minus strand of CM064502.1, from coordinate 33,998,732 downwards.
ACCTTGTACAGGGGTGATGCGATTGTATTATGTAAGTGTGAGTAGGTAGATATTGTTCTTGGTGGATTGAAGATTCTGGTAGATTCTCTTGTAGACTGGTAGTTATATTATATTGATATAAGGTGGATAATGTGCCTCTACCAGCCTTACATTAAATTATAATGTTGATTCTTATTGATTTAGGGAATTTAAATAAACTTCTTATCCAGCCACTAGTTTATTATTGCATAATGAAGACTTTATAGTATAAATGCAGGAACAGGAACAGAATTGATAAGTACTAATAATCTATCTTGAATGAAGTAGAAATATTAACAGGGAATATTCCCCTTCTCGGGAGAATATCTCACCCTGTGGTATTGCTCCAAGCTCTGTGTCTAAGTGATTAAGAAGAGATGGACCTTTTATTTTTGGTCTATTAATTCATTTATTCCTGTATTTTTTAGTTTCCTCACTAGATATCCATCAAGCTTAGAAAAACACCCTCTAGACCCCTTTACAAGATAAATTTTTACATTTTTCGCTAGAAAAATTATCCGGCGCAAAGGCCGGTTCCTCGTAAAATTCGACACCTAATTGGCACAAAATGTCTTAAAATTTACAACGAATTGGTTCGAAAGGTGATAATCGCCAAACTAAATGACCGAAGTTCTTACATTTTCAAAACAAATGTGGTTTAACTCGAGAGAGAAAGGGGTTCAGAAAAACGACCCATCTCCCCTTAAGAAATATGAACGTTTAGACTGAAATCAACATAACTCAGGGTCAAATCCAACCCCTCTAGTGACCACAGCAGGGTACCACTCACCATATGACTCAGCTCTGATGTCTAAGTATGTCGCAATGTACAGTTTGCTGCACATATTCCATTTCTCAAGTATCCCAGCAAATCGTAACTTGGCAGCGCTGCACCCACCTCCCCAACCCTCCTCCCTCATTCCACCTCCTACCAATAGTGGAAGGGAAGGATATGGAGCTAGGGAGCTAGGAGTTGGGGAAGTGGGTGCAGCGCTGCCAAATCACGACCCCGACAGAATAGAATAAGTGTGGCAAACTGTACATTGCAACCCCCCCCCCTCTTTGTTTTCCATTATTACGGTTTTTGTGAGAGAATATATAATTATGGTTTAATGTAATATTCATGAACTAAATCTTTATTATAAAGGCTAAGATGGGTTTCTGTTATACAAATAATATCAACTTTCTCTTTATAATTAATAGACCTTTGAGTTCGTCTAACTTGTTCCTTATTGAGCGATGTTTGTGCTTTCAGTCCTGATTAATTATTTTACTGCCTTTCTATCTATCTATCTATTACCGGACGTCGTGATCTCCGAAGGGGTGGCCACGAACGAATCGCCCAGTCAATGTGAAAATAGCAAATCTGTTTTATGATAAGGATACAAGGACTCCAGGAGTCCTTTTCCCTTTCCCTAGGATTTTGTTAGTCTTTTTGTTTACTATTTTGAATCTATTGTCGTTTGAAAGATCTTTAGCAACTTCGATTTTCTTACTCAACTGTACATGTCATTTACTTTCTCTGTTAGTAAACGAAAATAGATGTGGAAGGACTGTATTCTTATTAAATGTGAGACTTTCGTGTTTCAGTTCCTCAGCCTTTTGTGTTTTCTATGTCTGAAGGAAACAAATGGCAAAACTGACTGTAACAAGTGTATCCCCAAAGTTGAAACAGGGAGAGAGCCAAATTAAGCAAAACAAAATTGATGTATAGTATTGGAAAGAAGAGTGATGTGCTTGTTTAGTGTAGTGAAATGGATAGGATAAGAAGGAGGTGTATGTGAGAGCTAGCTGGATTACTCTCTATGTACAGTAGGTGGGACACACGCAGAAACAATGAGGAACTCCAGACAAATTATAAAACAGGAGTTCCAGCAACTCCTTATCATCTTATATGCCTCTAGTGTGCACTCCAGGAGCAAAAAAATGTTCCATCAAACTTTTGGCACCAGGGTACCCATTGCGGGGATACCATTTCTTATAGTACTTCTTGTCAAAGGAATCGCATTTAACTGTAACCGGTGCCATGTAGGGTGATGGGGTTACTGTAGGGGGTGGGGGGTTCTGTAGGGTGCGGGGGTTCCTGAAGGGTGTGGGGGGTTGTGTAGGGTGTGGAGGTACTGTAGGGTGTGGGAGGTACTGTAGGGTGTGGAGGTAGTATAGGGTGTGGGGGTACTGTAGGGTGTGGAGGTACTGTAGGGTGTGGGAGGTACTGTAGGGCGTGGAGGTACTGTAGGGTGTGGGGGGTACTGTAGGGTGTGGGGGTACTGTAGGGAGTTGGGGTACTGTAGGGTGTGGGGGTACTGTAGGATGTGGGAGGTACTGTAGAGTGTGGAGATACTGTAGGGTGTGGAGGGTACTGTAGGGTGTGGGGGGTACTGTAGGGTGTGGGAGGTACTGTAGGGTGTGGGGGTACTGTAGGGTGTGGGAGGTACTGTAGGGTGTGGGAGGTACTGTAGGGTGTGGAGATAATGCAGGGCGTGGGGGTAATGTAGGGTGTGGGAGATACTGTAGGGTGTGGGAGGTACTGCAGGGTGTGGGGGTACTGTTGGGTGTGGGAGGTACTGTAGGGTGTGGAGGTACTGTAGGGTGTGAGGGTACTGTTGGGTGTGGAGGTACTGTAGGGTGTGGAGGTACTGTAGGGTGTGGGGGTACTGTAGGGTGTGGGGGTACTGTAGGGTGTGAGGGTACTGTTGGGTGTGGAGGTACTGTAGGGTGTGGAGGTACTGTAGGGTGTGGGGGTACTGTTGGGTATGGGAGGTACTGTAGGGTGTGGGGGTCCTGTAGGGTGAGGGGGTACTGTAGGGTGTGGGGGTACTGTAGGGTGTGGGGGTACCGTAGGGTGTGGGGGTACTGTAGGGTGTGGAGGTACTGTGGGGTGTGGGAGGTACTGTAGGGTGTGGGAGGTACTGTAGGGTGTTGGGGTACTTTAGGGTTTGGGGATACTGTAGGGTGTGGGGGTACTGTAGGATGTGGGGGTACAGTAGGGTGTGGGGATACTGTAGGGTGTGGGGGTTCTGTAGGGTGTGGGGGGTACTGTAGGGTGTGGAGGTACTGTAGGGTGTGGAGATACTGTAGGGTGTGGAGGGTACTGTAGGGTGTGGGGGGTACTGTAGGGTGTGGGGGTACTGTAGGGTGTGGGAGGTACTGTAGGGTGGGGAGGTACTGTAGGGTGTGGGGGTACTGTTGGGTATGGGAGGTACTGTAGGGTGTGGGGGTACTGTAGGGTGTGGGGGTACTGTAGGGTGTGAGGGTACTGTTGGGTGTGGAGGTACTGTAGGGTGTGGGGGTACTGTAGGGTGTGGGGGTACTGTAGGGTGTGGGGGTACTGTTGGGTGTGGGAGGTACTGTAGGGTGTGGGGGTCCTGTGGGGTGAGGGGGTACTGTAGGGTGTGGGGGTACTGTAGGGTGTGGGGGTACTGTAGGGTGTGGAGGTACTGTTGGGTGTGGGAGGTACTGTAGGGTGTGGGAGGTGTTTTAGGGTGTGGCTCTACTGTAAGGTTTGGGGGTACTGTAGGGTGTGGGGGTACTGTAGGATGTGGGGGTACAGTAGGGTGTGGGGGTACTGTAGGGTGTGGGGGTTTTGTAGGGTGTGGGGGATTCTGTAGGGTGTGGGGGGTACTGTAGGGTGTGGAGGTACTGTAGGGTGTGGGGGTGCTGTTGGGTGTGGAGGTACTGTAAGGTGTGAGGGTACTGTAGGGTGCGGGGGTACTGTAGGGTGTGGAGCTACTGTAGGGTGTGGAGGTGCTGTAGGGTGTGGGGGTACTGTAGGTTGTGGAGATACTGTAGGGTGTGGGGGTACTGTAGTGTGTGGAGGTACTGTAGGGTGTGGGGTTACTGTAGGTTGTGGAGGTACTGTAGGGTGTGGGGGTACTATAGGGTGTGGGGGTACTGTAGTGTGTGGGGGCTACTGTACGGTTTGGGGGTACTGTAGGGTGTGGGGGTACTGTAGGGTGTGGGAGGTACTGTATGGTGTGGGTGTTCCGTAGGGTATGGGGGTTACTGTAGGGTGTGGGGGGTTCTGTAGGGTGTGGGGGTACTGTAGGGTGAGTGGGATCCTGCAGGGTGTAGGGGGTACTGTAGGGTGTGGAGATACTGTAGGGTGTGGGGCGTTCTGTAGGGCGTGGGGGTACTGTAGGGTGTGGGGGTACTGTAGGGTGAGGGGGATCCTGCAGGGTGTGGGGGGCATTGTAGGGTGTGGGGGGTACTGTTGGGTGTGGGGGTACTGTAGGGTGTGGAGGTACTGTAGGGTGTCGGGGTTCTGTAGGGTGTGGGAGGTACTGTAGGGTGTGGGCCTACTGTAGGGTGAGGGGGGTACTGTAGGGTGTGGGAGGTACTGGAGGGTGTGGGGTTACATTAGGGTGTGGGGGTACTGTAGGGTGTGGGGGTACTGTAAGGTCTGGGGGTACTGTAGGGTGTGGGGGTACTGTAAGGTGTGGGGGAACTGTAGGGTTTGGAGGGTACTGTAGGATATGGGGGTACTGTAGGGTGTGGGAGGTACTGCAGGGTGTGCGGGGTACTGTAGGGTGTTGGGGTTCAGTAGGGTGTGGGGGTACTGTAAGGTCTGGGGGTACTGTAGGGTGTGGGGGAACTGTAGGGTGTGGAGGGTACTGTAGGATGTGGGGGTACTGTAGGGTATGGGGGGTACTGTTGGGTGTGGGGATACTGTAGGGTGTGGAGGTACTGTAGGGTGTGGGGTTCTGTAGGGTGTGGGGGATACTGTAGGGTGTGGGGGATACTGTAGGGTGTGGGGGTACTGTAGGGTGTGAGGGTACAGTAGGGTGTGGGGATACTGTAGGGTGTTGGGGTACTGTAGGGTGTGGAGGTACTGTAGGGTGTGGAGGTACTGTAGGGCGTGGGGGTACTGTAGGGTGTGAGGGTACTGTAGGGTGTGGAGGTAGTGTAGGGTGTGGAGGTACTGTAGGGTTAGGGGGTACTGTAGGGTGTGGAGGTACTGTAGGGTGTGGGGGGTACTGTAGGGTGTGGGGGTACTGTAGGGTGTGGGGGGTACCGTAGGGTGTGGGGGTACTATAGTGTGTGGGGGTACTGTAGGGTGTGGGGGGTACATTTTGGCTCGAACGTCCCTTGATTTTGGCCCTGTCACTCTTTCAACTATGGGGGAGGCACTCGCTATAGGCAGTTATGCCTTTTGCCTCCCTTAATCACATAGAAAAAAAAAAAAAAAAAAAAAAAAAAAACGTAGGGTGTGGGGGTACTATAGTGTGTCGGGGTACTGTAGGGTGTGGGGGGTACTGTAGGGTGTGGAGGTACAGTACTGTAGGGTGTGTGGGTACTGTAGGGTATGGGGGGTACTGTCGGGTGTAGGGGTACTCTAAGGTGTGGGGGTTACTGTAGGGTTGGGGGGTACTGTAGGGTGTGGGAGTACTGTAGGGTGTGGGAGTACTGTAAGGTGTCGTGGTACTGTAGGGTGGGGGGGATACTGTAGGGTATGGGAGTACTGTAGGGTGTGGGGATACTGCAGGGTGTGGTGGTACTGTAGGGCAGGGGGTACTGTAGGGTGTGGGTAACATTTTGTCGTGTAATTGTATTTGGTGGGTGTGGTGTTTGTATTTCGACACGTGTAGTGGTTAATTAGGGTATGTGGGGTGAAGGGGGTAATTGGTTTTGGGACCTGGTGTTTTATCTACATGTAGGTCGATGGGCCGTACTACAGTGGTGGGGTTACGTACTAGAGGGCGTGGGGGTACTGTAGGGTGTGAGGGTACTGTAGGGTGTGGAGGTAGTGTAGGGTGTGGAGGTACTGTAGGGTGTGGGGGTACTGTAGGGTGGAGGTACTGTATGGTGTGGGGGTACTGTAAGGTGTGTGGTAGGTACTGTAGGGTGTGGAGGTACTGTAGGGTGTGGGGGTACTGTAGGTGTGGAGGTACTGTAGGTGTGAGATACTGTAGGGTGTGGGGGGTACTGTAGGCTGTGGGGGTTACTGTAGGGTATGGGAGTACTGTAGGGTGTGGGGGGTACTGTAGGGTGTGGGGGTACTGTAGGGTGTGGGTAATGGGGGTGGGGGGTACTGTAGGGTGTGGGGTACTGTAGGGTGTGGGGTACTGTAGGGTGTGGGGTACTGTTGGGTGTGGGGGTACTGTAGGGTGTGGTGTACTGTAGGGTGTGGGGTACTGTTGGGTGGGTACTGTAGGTGTGGGGAGTACTGTAGGGTGTGGGGGTACTGTAGGGTGTGGGGGGGTACTGTAGGGTGTGGGGTACTGTAGGGTGTGGGGTACTGTAGGGTGTGGGGGTACTGTAGGGTGTGGGGGTACTGTAGGGTGGGGGGTACTGTAGGGTGTGGGGGGTACTGTAGGGTGGGGGTACTGTAGGGTGTGGAGGTACTGTAGGGTGTGGGGGTACTGTAGGGTGTGGGGGTACTGTATGGTGTGGGGGTACTGTAAGGTTTGAGGTACTGTAGGGTGTGGGAGGTACTGTAGGGTGTGGAGGTACTGTAGGGTGTGGGGTACCGTAGGGTTTGGGGATACTGTAGGGTGTGGGGGTACTGTAGGATGTGGGTGGTACAGTAGGTTGTGTGGATACTGTAGAGTGTGGGGGTTCTGAAGGGTGTGGGGGTACTGTAGGGTGTGGAGGTACTGTAGGGTGTGGAGATACTGTAGGGTGTGGAGGTACTGTAGGTGTGGGGGGTCCTGTAGGATGTGGGGGAAATGTAGGGTGTGGGAGGTACTGTAGGGTGTGGGGGTACTGTAGGGTGTGGGGGTACTATTGGGTATGGGAGGTACTGTAGGGTGTGGGGGTACTGTAGGGTGTGGGGGTACTGTAGGGTGTGAGGGTACTGTTGGGTGTGGAGGTACTGTAGGGTGTGGGGGGTACTGTAGGGTGTGGGGGTACTGTTGGGTGTGGGGGTACTGTAGGGTGTCGGGGTACTGGGGGGTGAGGGTGACTGTAGGGTGTGGGGGTACTGTAGGGTGTGGGGGTACTGTAGGGTGTGGAGGTACTGTTGGGTGGGTGTGGGGGGTACTGTAGGTGTGGGGGTACTGTAGGGTGTGGGGGTACTGTAGGGTGTGGGGGTACTGGAGGGTGTGGGGGGTACTGTAGGGTGTGGGGGTATGTAGGGTGTGGGGGGGGTACTGTAGGGTGTGGGGGTTTGTAGGGTGTTGGGGTACTGTAGGGTGTGGGAGGTACTGTAGGGTGTGGAGGTACTGTAGGGTGTGGGGGTACTGTAGGGTGTGGAGGTACTGTAGGGTGTGGGGGTACTGTAGGGTGTGGAGGTACTGTAGGGTGTGGGGGTACTGTAGGGTGTGGGGGGTACTGTAGGGTGTGGGGGTACTGTAGGTTTGTGGCGTTGCTGTAGGGTGTGGGGGTACTGTAGGGTGTGGAGATACTGTAGGGTGTGGAGGGTACTGTAGCGTGTGGGGGTTACTGTAGGGTGTGGTTTACTGTAGGGTGTGGGGGGTACCGTAGGGTGTGGGGGTACTATATTGTGTGGGGGTACTGTAGGGCGTGGGGGGTACTGTAGGGTGTGGAGGTACTGTAGGGTGTGGGGTACTGTAGGGTGTGGGAGGTAATGTAGGGTGTGGGTGTACTGTAGGGTGTGGGGGTACTGTAGGGTGTGGGGGTTCTGTAGGGTGGGGTACTGTAGGGTGAGTGGTACTGCAGGGTGTAGGGGGTGCTGTAGGGTGTGGAGTTGGTGTAGGGTGTGGGGGGTACTGTAGGGTGTGGGACTAATGTAGGGTGTGAGGGTCCTGTATGGTGAGGGGGATCCTGCAGGGTGTGGGGGTATTGTGGGGTGTGGGGGGTACTGTTGGGTGTGGGGATACTGTAGGGTGTGGAGGTACTGTAGGGTTTCGGGGTTCTGTAGGGTGTGGGGGTACTGTAGGGTGTGTGAGTACTGTAGGGTGTGGGGGGTACTGTAGGGTGTGGGGGTACTTTAGGGTGTGGGGTACGGTAGGGTGTGGGGGTACTGTAGGGTGTGGGGTACTGTAGGGTCTGGGGGTACTGTAGGGTGTGGGGGTTACTGTAGGGTGTGGGGGTACTGTAGGGTGTGGAGGGTACTGTAGGGTGTGGGGTACTGTAGGGTGTGGGGGGTACTGTAGGGTGTGGGGTACTGTAGGGTGTGGGGGTACTGTAGGGTGTGGGGTACTGTAGGGTGTGGGGGTACTGTAGGTTGGGGGGTACTGTAGGGTGTGGGGGTACTGTAGAGGTGTGGGGGTACTGTAGATGTGGGGTACTGTAGGGTGTGGGGGTTACTGTAGGGTGTGGGGGTACTGTAGGGTGTGGGGGTCTGTAGGTTGTGGGGGTACTGTAGGGTGTGGGGGTAACTGTAGGGTGTGGGGGTACTGTAGGGTGTGGGGTACTGTAGGGTGTGGGGTACTGTAGGGTGTGGGGATACTGTAGGGGGGTGGTACTGTAGGGTGTGGGGGTACTGTAGGGTGTGGAGGTACTGTAGGGTGTGGGGGTACTGTAGGGTGTGAGGGTACTGTAGGGTTGTGGGTACTGTAGGGTGTGGGGTACTGTAGGGTTAGTTGGGGTACTGTAGGGTGTGGGGGAACTGTAGGGTGTGGGGGGTACTGTAGGGTGTGGGGGAACTGTAGGGTGTGGGGGGTACTGTAGGGTGTGGGGGAACTGTAGGGTGTGGGGGTACTGCAGGGTGTGGGGGGGGTACTGGGTTTGGGTACTGTCACTGGGGGGAGGTGTGGTAGTGTGTACTGTAGGCGTAGGGTGTGGGGGTACTATAGTGTGTCGGGGGTACTGTAGGTGTGGGGGGTACTGTAGTGTGTATGGGTACTGTAGGGTGTGGAGGTACTGTAGGGTATGGGGGGTACTGTCGGTTGTAGGGGTACTCTAAGGTGTGGGGGTTACTGTAGGGTTTGGGGGGAACTGTAGGGTGTGGGGGTACTGCAGGGTGTGGTGGTACTGTAAGGTGTTGCAGTACTGTAGGGTGTGGGGGTTACTGTAGGGTATGGGAGTACTGTAGGGTGTGGGGGGTACTGTAGGGTTTGGGGGTACTGTAGGGCAGGGGTGGATCAAATACAATTGTAGTTGTATTTGAATTGCATTTAAATACATTTTCAATGTATTTGTATTTGTAATTGTATTTTGGCCCATAGAAGAAAAAGTATTTTGTATTTGTGTTTGTATTTCGACACGTGTTAAATTGTGGACTTAATTATTGCTGAGTCTACCAAGGACTACAAGAAGAAGGTCCCGAAGGAAGAAATTCAAGATAATTAGCTTTCCATGATCATCAACCAAGACAAAGATGGCATAATTGCCGAACGACCTCGTCTCTTTATCTACATGCCTCCACCTGGGCCATCGATGGCAAGCCCGTCAATAAACCACACTACAGTGGTAAAGAAGGAGCTTGAAACGTACCTAGAGGAATGTGTTTTGCCTTTTGACATCAACCCATTGAAGTATTGGCGTGATATACAAAGCTTCAACATTCTGAGACACTTTGCCCAGAGCATTCTAGGCTGTTGTGCAACGTCGGCACCTTCTGAGCGAGTGTTTAGCAAAGCTGATATTGTTTACACTCCAGAGCTAGCAAAGCTAAGCCCAGAAATCCTCCGGGCAGTAATGATGATAAAATGTAGTTCTCATATGTAGGCATTGAGTTTGTATTTTTGAACTTGGAAATAAAAGTATTTGTATTTGTATTTTGATATCTTAATTTCAGAAGTATTTGTATTTATATTTGTATTTTTGATTTCAGGAATATAAGTATTTGCAATTGTATTTGACCTCTTAAAAATCAGTACCGTATTTGATCCAACCCTGCTGTTGGATGTGGGGATACTGTAGGGTGTGGGAGGTACTGTAGTGTGTGGGGGGTACTGTAGGGTGTGGGAAGTACTGTAGGGTTTGGGGGTACTGTAGGGTGTGGGGGTACTGTAGGGTGGGAGGGTACTGTAGGGTGTGGGGGTTCTGTAGGGTGTGGGGTTACTGTAGGGTGAGGGGGATCCTGCAGGGTGTGGGGGTACTGTAATGGGGGGGGGGGGGATTCTGTAGGGCAGGGGGGGCTGTAGGATGAGGTAGATCCTGCAGGGTGTGGGGGCTACTGTAAGGGGGGGGGGGATTCTGTAAGGCATGGGGGTACTGTAGGATGAGGTAGATCCTGCAGGGTGTGGTGGGTTCTGTAGGGCGTGGAGGCACTGCAGGGTGTGGGGGGTACTGTAGGGTGTGGGGGGTTCTGTAGGGCGTGGGGGTACTGTACGGTGTTGGGGGTACTGTAGGGTGACGGCGGTTAGGTAGGGT